>JARQOC010000006.1:418153842-418202337 GCA_033576535.1 Allobates femoralis | reverse complement strand
GTCAGACACATCCATTACACAGTAGATAGCAGGGACACATATATAAGATTATCTCAGCACAGGAGATGTGGTATGATCAGACATGTCCTGTACGTCAGACACATCATTACACAGTACATAGCAGGGCACATATATAAGATTATCTCAGCACAGGAGATGTGGTATGATCAGACCATGTCCCTGTACAGTCAGACACATCCATTACATAGTACATAGCAGGGACACATATATAAGATTATGTCAGCCAGGAGATGTGGTATGATCAGACCATGTCCCTGTACGATCAGACACATCATTACACAGTACATAGCAGGGGCACATATATAAGATTATCTCAGCACAGGAGATGTGGTATGATCAGAACATGTCCCTGTACTCAGACACAGCTATTACCACATGCCCATGGTGAGCGGCACATTATAGCAACTTTTCACTAGGCACTAGTGAGGCATATGGCTCTGTCTCACGACCCTATTGCTGCCCTGTACAGTCAGACACATCCATTACACAGTACATAGCAGGGACACATATATAAGATTATCTCGGCACAGTAAGATTTTTTAAACATCCAACTGTGGAAATTATTATTCCAAGATCCATTGATTAAAATGAACTTTAAAATTAACTTTGGTCGTGGGAGAATCCCTTTAAGCCATTTTCGTCCGTTACCCTTTTTTTCTGATTCCAGTAGATTGACCTGTGAGCTATTACTAGACTGAACTCAGACTCAGATTACTTTACAAATAGAGAAAGAAAACGTCCAAACATAATGAATTTACTGCAGGCCGGACCCCGAGACCCTGCCCAAACCCAGACCAGGAGAAGTCACTGATTTACATTGGAGACGATAGGAAACTTCCGCTTTATATTTAGCCGCCGTTGGCCGTCCCACAGAACTCTATACTGATGATACAGCTGGTTATTTTCATCTTTCTGTGGGATGAGAAGAAAGTGAAGGAAAGTGGAGACCCAAAATGGCCACAGAGAATTCCCCCTGGGGGTGGGGAGCTGACGTGACAGCAAGAAAGGGGAACATGTTCAGATTACAGAGAAAACAAGCCCATGTAGTGTGTATCTAAGCCTGTCAGATATGATTGTGCCTACCTTGGTCTATTTTACTGTCTACTTAGGCCTATATCTAAGCCTTCATGTGTCTGCTGAGCCAGTGTACAATCATGTCTGTCCACTGGCTGCTATATCTAAGGCCTTCCTGTGTGCTTCTGCATATACGCTATATCCAAGCCCTTTAGGTGTGATTTTTTTTTTGCCAGTGTATCTAATCCTGTCAGGTGTGATATAACCTGTCCAGTCACTGCATCTAAGCCTATTATGTGTGATACTACAGTCATGGCCAAAGTTTTGAGAATGATACAAATATTAATTTTTAACAAAGTCTACTGCTTCAGTTTTTCTAATGGCAATTTGCATTTACTCCAGAATGTCATAAAGAGTTATCAGCTTAACAGCAATTACTTGCTAAAGTCGAATATTTGCCTGGGAAAATGAACTTTAACCCCCAAAACACATTTCAACATCATTGCAGTCCTGCCTTAAAAGGAGCAGCTAACATCGTTTTAGTGATTGTTCCATTAACACAGGTGTGGGTGTTGATGAGGACAGGGCTGGCGATCAACAGTCATGATTAAGTAAGAATGACACCATTGGACACTTTAAAAGGAGGCTGGTGCTTGGTATCATTGTTTCTCTTCAGTTAACCATGGTTATCTCTAAAGAAACATGTGCAGCCATCATTGGACTGCACAAAAATGGCCTAACAGGGAAGAGTATCGCAGCTAGAAAGATTGCACCTCAGTCAACAATCTATTGCATCATCAAGAACTTCAAGGAGAGCTTCCATTGTTGTCAAAAAGGCTCCAGGGCGCCCAAGAAAGACCAGCAAGGCAGGACCGTATCTTAAAACAGTTTCAGCTGCGGGATCGGACTACCAGCAGTGCCGAGCTTGCTCAGGAATGGCAGCAGGCTGGTGTGAGTGCTTCTGCACGCACTGTGAGGCGGAGACTCTTTGAGCAAGGCCTGGTTTCAAGTAGGCAGCAAAGAAGCCACTTCTCTCCAGAAAAAACATCAGGGACGACTGATATTCTGCAAAAGGTACAGGGAGTGGACTGCTGAGGACTGGGGGAAAGTCATTTTCTCTGATGAATCCCCTTTTCATTGTTTGGGACATCTGGAAAACAGCTTATTCGAGAAGAAGAGGTGAGCGCTACCACCAGTCTTGTCTCATGCCAACTGTAAAGCATCCTGAAACCATTCATGTGTGGGGTTGCTTCTCAGCCAAGGGAATCGCTCACTCACAGTCTTGCCTAAAAACACAGCCATGAATAAAGAATGGTACCAGAATGTTCTCCAAGAGCAACTTCTCCCAACCGTCCAAGAGCAGTTTGGCGCCCAACAATGCCTTTTCCAGCATGATGGAGCACCTTGCCATAATGCAAAGGTGATAACTAAATGGCTCAGGGAACAAAACAAAAGATTTTGGTCCATGGCCTGGAAACTCCCCAGATCTTAATCCCATTGAGAACTTGTGGTCAATCATCAAGAGACGGGTGGACAAACAAAAACCAACAAATTCTGGCGAAAATGCAAGCATTGATTATGCAAGAATGGACGCTATCAGTCCAGGATTTGGTCCAGAAGTTGATTGAGAGCAGCAGGGAGAATTGCAGAGGTCCTGAAGAAGAAGGGTCAACACTGCAAATATTGACTTGCTGCATTAACTCATTCTAACTGTCAATATAACCTTTTGGTACTCATAATATGATTGCAATGATATTTCTGTATGTGATATAAACATCAGACAAACACAAATAAAAACCAGAGGACAGCAGATCATGTGAAAATATAATTTTGGTGTCATTCGCAAAACTTTTGGCCATGATTGTATATACTAACCTGATGAAGTAGTGAATCAAAGCTTACTTGTGATACTATCTGGTGTGCCAATGTATCTAAGCCTATATTGTTGTGATACTGTGTACTTGGCTGCTGTATCTAACCCTATCATTCATGACATTGTCTGCTGAATCAGTATGTCTAAGTTTATTATGTGTCATACTGTAGCACCCCAGGGCCGTGGGGTACTCAGAACCGGCTGTTAAGCAGTTGTGGGGAGTCACAGGGGTCGAGACCCGGCTTGTGTGACCCTGGGTTCAGTTGTAAAAGGCAGTTCTTGGCTAATGTAGGGAAAGGGGTGATTTATAAGGGAGTTATTTGTGACACTATGAGTGGCCACCGCTGCTGCAGAACCCTGGGGACAGTGGATCGGCAGCTGAGATGTAGTGGCTTACCATGGGCGGAGCGGATCCCCAGGGCAGTGGATGTTGAAGGGTGTAGGGTGCAGGATGGAGGGTGCGCAAATAACTTGAGTCCACAGTGAACATTTCCTTTACCTTTACTTGTCCATCACAGATACAGTCAGGGGCACCGGTTTAGATGTTAGTGTAGACTCGCGCAGCCTGGAAGCAATCAGGAGATCCCCATAGCCATGTGTTTTGGAGGCCTCCCTTCTGCGCTTTCACTTGTGAGTCCCCGCTGCTGCATGAAGCTGAGCTGTGGCCCTTTCTCTCCCTCTCTCCTTTAGTCTGTACCAGTATGGCAGGCAGCCCGAGCCCTGATCCAGGGGTTGCTCCTCAGTAGAGACCCCAGGCTTTAATATGCTATTGGAATCCCCTGCCTCTCTGGATTTCTGATGCTGGGCCATTAGTACCCGAACAGCCTCGGACTCCGGTGTCCGGTTTCTGGCGCTGTTCCTCTGGGGTGAGCACAACACCGCTCCGTCCCACGCTTTCCTCTCCTCCCTCCTCAAGACTCACTCCATGGCTGTTCGGGCTAACCCCACCTCCAGGCCTGAATTTATACAGGGAAGCTCCCCTGAAGGCGTGTTCTAGAGCTCCCCCTTCTGGACTGGAGGCAGGAAAGTGTTGGATGCTGTGTCACCTTAATAGGGAACTCCCATTCTTGCTTCCAGGCGTGACATCAGCCCCTGTGGGGGAGACAATGCCATCAATTCAACCAAACCCCTGCTACAATACTGTCTACTGAGCTATTGCATCTAATCCCATCATGTGTGATACTGTCTGCTGAGCTGCTGTATCTAAGCCTATGATGTTTCATACTGTCTGCTGAGCTGCTGTATCCAAACTTATCATATGTCATACTGTCTGCTGAGTGGCGTTATCTAAGTCTATCATGTGTAATACTGTCTTCTAAGTGGCTGTATTTAAGCCTTTAATGTGTGACACTGCTGAACTGTTGTATCTAAGCCTATCGTGTCTGATACTGTCTTCTGAGTGGTTGTATCTAAGCTTATGATGTGTGACAATGTCTGCTGAGCCGCTATATCTAATCCCATCATGTGTGATACTGTCTGTTGAGCTCGCTGTATCTAAGCCTTTCATGTGTGATAATGTCTGCTGAGCCGCTGTATATAAGCATAGAATGTGATAATGTCTGCTGAACTGCTGTATCTAATCCTATCATGTGAGATACTGTCTGCTGAGCCACTCTATCTAATCCTATCATATGAGATGCTGCCTGCTGAGCCGCTGTATCTAAGCTTATCATGTGTGACACAGTCTGTTGAGCCATTCTATCTAATCCCATCATGTGGAATACAACGGGAGTTAGGGAGATAAATAGTGGCTCAGGAATTGGTGTAGGAAGGAGGGGTTTGGGTTCCTGGAGAACTGGGCCGACTTCTCTGTTGGCTACAGGTTCTATGCTAGGGACGGGCTGCACCTCAATGGGGAGGGTGCAGCTGTGCTGGGGGAGAAAATGGCTAGAAGGTTGGAGGAGTGTTTAAACTAGGGATTGGAGGGGAGGGTATTCATTGTATAGGAGGGGAAGATAGTGTAAATAGTTAACCTGGGCACAAGTAATAAAATTGGGGGTGGCATGGGGGGAGGGTTAGAACAGTCAATATAGTAGGAAGGAATAGAGGTAAAGAGAGATGCATAAAGTGCATGTTCACTAATGCCAGAAGCCTCACCAACAAAATGGAGGAATTAGAATTGATTTTGTTGGAAAATAATTATGACATGGTGGGGATTTCGGAGACTTGGCTGGACGAGAGCCATGACTGGGCTGTTAATTTACAGGGCTATTGTCTGTTCAGAAATGACCGTACAAATAAGGCGAGAGGAGGTGTATGTTTATACGTAAATCATCCTTAAAACCCATCCTGCGTGATAATATAGGTGAATCTAATGGAAATGTAGAGTCCCCTGTGGGTGGAGATAAGGGAGGGGGAAAAAATAATAAATTACTGACAGGGGTTTGTTATAAGTCCCAACAATAATGGAAGTGGAGGAGAATATCCTCATAAAGCAAATAGATGAAGCAGCGACTCAAAGGGAGAAGTCATTATTATGGGGGACTTCAACTACCCTGAAATACATTGGGGACAGAAACCTGCAGTTCCAGCAAAGGTAATAAGTTTTTGAAAACTAGAGAGACAATTACCTTTCACAACTGGTTCAGGACCCAACAAGAAGGGGGCACTGCTGGACCTAATATTAACCAACAGGCCGGACCGCATATCAAATATACGGGTTGGAGGCCACTTGGGTAATAGTGATCATAACATAATAAGCTTTCAAGCATCCTTTACTAAGATGTGTAGTAGAGGGGCTACAAAGACACTAAACTTCAGGAAGGCAAATTTCCAACGGTTGAGAGATGATCTTAGTGCAATAAACTGGGACAATGTCCTGAGACAGTACACAAAGCAAATGGGAGATGATTATTAGCATCCTGAATAGGACCTGTGCACAATATATACCCTATGGGAATAAGCATACTAGAAATAGGAGGAAACCACTATGGCTAAATAAAGCGGTAAGAGGCGCAATAAGTGACAAAAAGAAAGCATTTAGGGAATAAGTAAGTAGTGATGAAGCATTAAATTAATATAGAAAATTAAATAACATCTGTAAAAAGCAAATCAAGGCAGCAAAGATTGAGACAGAGAGACTCATTGCCAGAGAAAGTAAAAATAATCCCAAAATATTTTTTAACTACATAAATAGTAAGAAACTTAAAAATGATGGTGTTGGCCCCTTTAAAAATAGTCTGGGTGAAATGGTGAATGAGGATGAGTAAAAAAGCCAATATGCTAAATGACTTTTTTTCAACAGTATTTACACAAGAAAATCCCATGACAGACAATATGATCAGTGATAACAAAACCTCTCAATTAAATGTCACCTGCTTAACCCAGCAGGAAGTGCGGCATCGTCTAAAATCACTAAAATTGACAAATCCCCGGGCCCGGATGGGATACACCCCAGAGTGCTGCAGGAATTAAGTACTGTCATAGATAGACCATTATTTTTAATATATTTAAAGATTCCATAATAACAGGGTCTGTACCACAGGACTGGCATATAGCAAATGTGGTGCCAATATTCAAAAAGGGGACAAAAATTGACCTTGGAAATTATAGGCCAGTAAGCTTAACCTCTACTGTGGGTAAAATTCTAGAGGGTTTCCTAAGAGATGCTATACTGGAGTATCTGAAGAAAAATAACCTCATGACCCAATAACAACATGGTTTTACGAGGGACCGTTCCTGTCAAACTAATCTGATAAGCTTCTATGAAGAAGTAAGTTCTGGACTGGACCAAAGAAATGCAGTGGATGTGGTGTAAATGGACTTTTCAAAAGCTTTTGGTAAGGTGCCACACAAAAGGTTGATACATAAAATGAGGGCAATGGGGATGGGGAAAATATGTGTAAATTGGTTAAGAACTGGCTTAGTGATAGGAAACAAAGGGAGGTCATTAATGGAACACACTCAGAATGGGTCACAGTTAACAGTGGGGTGCCACAGGGGTCAGTGTTGGGCCCGCTTCTTTTTAATATATTTATTAATGACCTTGTAGGGGACATACAGAGTAGAATCTCAATATTTGCAGTAAACACTATACTCTGCAGGGTAATCAATACAGAGGAAGACAATTTTATATTACAGGAGGATTTATGTAAACTAGAAGCTTGGGCTGATAAATGGCAAATGAGCTTTAATGGGGATAAATGTAAAGTCATGCACTTGGGCAGAGGAAACAAAAGGTATAATTATGTGCTTAATTGTAAAACACTAGGCAAAACTGTCACTGAAAAAGACCTGGGTGTATGGGTAGATGACAAACTCACATTTAGTGGCCAGTGTCAGGCAGCTGCTGCAAAGGCAAATAAAATAATGGGATGCATTAAAAGAGGCATAGATGCTCATGAGGAGAACATAATTTTACCTCTATACAAGTCACTAGTGCGACCACACTTAGAATACTGTGTACAATTCTGGTCTCCGGTGTATAAGAAAGACATAGCTGAACTAGAGCGGGTCCAGAGAAGAGCGACAAAAGTCATTAGAGGACTAAGGGGTCTGCAATACCAAGACAGGTTATTAAACTTGGGGTTATTTAGCTTGGAAAGACAAAGGCTTAGGGGTGATCTTATAATAATGTATAAATATATGAGGGGACAGTACAGAGACCTTTCTAATGATCTTTTTACTCTTAGGCCTGAGACTGGGACAATGGGGCATCCTCTACGTCTGGAGGAAAGAAGGTTTAATGATAATCACAGACGCGGATTCTTTACTGTAAGAGCAGTGAGACTATGGAACTCTCTGCCACATGATGTTGTAATGAGTGACTCACTACTAACATTTAAGAAGGGCCTGGATGCCTTTCTTGAAAACTATAATATTACCAGTTATATATACTAGATTCTTTGATAGGGCGTTGATCCAGGGAATTAGTCTGATTGCCATATCTGGAGTCAGGAAGGAATTTTTTCCCCCAATGTGGAGCTTAGTGTTGCCACATGGTTTTTTTTGCCTTCCTCTGGATCAACATGTTACATAAGGGGAGAGGAAAGAAACGTGTGTGTATGACCGGGATCGGGGAAGAAAAGTATATAACACTCGTTTTAGAGTGAAAAAATATTTTTTATTATAACAAATCCATGTGAATAAGGTAAAAAAGCACAAAACATTAAAACCATCTAAAAAATGTGCAACACCGCACGAGATATATCACAAAAACATGCCTCCTATGATTTCTAGCAATAATGCTGAACCTGCAGGATTAACCTGGTGGCAAAAAACAGGAATAGATACATAATAACACAAATTCCCATGATAAGGAATCTAGATATGCAGTAAGGTCACCTAGCTGTTAGGGCAAAAGATAGACCAGATAGTACTATAGCTGAGGCTCAATGCAAAGCAGTGCAAGACAATAAAGTGCAATTGAAGGCAAATGAAACCTCTGATAATGCCCTATTTGAAGTGGGACCAGAATAGACCATGCAAGAGAAAAACACTGCAATGGAAACACCGCATATCTGTGAATGGAAATGAAATTATAAGTTAGTCACCAGTCATAATACACCTGCAGGCAGGGAGGCATGAGAGCGTGGCTCTGGACCTACGCGTGTCGCTGCCTAAATGACAGCTTCCTCAGGGTAGAGCTCTACCCTGAGGAAGCTGTCATTTAGGCAGCGACACGCGTAGGTCCAGAGCCACGCTCTCATGCCTCCCTGCCTGCAGGTGTATTATGACTGGTGACTAACTTATAATTTCATTTCCATTCACAGATATGCGGTGTTTCCATTGCAGTGTTTTTCTCTTGCATGGTCTATTCTGGTCCCACTTCAAATAGGGCATTATCAGAGGTTTCATTTGCCTTCAATTGCACTTTATTGTCTTGCACTGCTTTGCATTGAGCCTCAGCTATAGTACTATCTGGTCTATCTTTTGCCCTAACAGCTAGGTGACCTTACTGCATATCTAGATTCCTTATCATGGGAATTTGTGTTATTATGTATCTATTCCTGTTTTTTGCCACCAGGTTAATCCTGCAGGTTCAGCATTATTGCTAGAAATCATAGGAGGCATGTTTTTGTGATATATCTCGTGCGGTGTTGCACATTTTTTAGATGGTTTTAATGTTTTGTGCTTTTTTACCTTATTCACATGGATTTGTTATAATAAAAAATATTTTTTCACTCTAAAACGAGTGTTATATACTTTTCTTCCCCGATCCCGGTCATACACACACGTTTCTTTCCTCTCCCCTTATGCATCCGTTCTATTAAACGTGTGACTGGTGGATCCCGTGTCTTAGTGCCACTCCAAAAAACCCCCCCTTTTTTCATGGATCAACATGTTAGGCTATGGGTTGAACTAGATGGACTTAAAGTCTTCCTTCAACCTTAAAAACTATGTTACTATGTTACTGTCTTTTGAGCCGCTGTATCTAAGCCTATCAAGTGTGATAATGTCTACTGAGCAATTGTATCTAAGCCTATCATGTTTAATAATGTCTGCTGAGATGCGGTATCTAATCCTATCATGTGTGGTACAGTGTGCTGAGCTGCTGTATCTAAGCCTATCATGTGTGATTCTGTCTGCTGAGCCGCTGTATCTAATCCTATCATATGTGATACTGTCTGTTGAGCCGTTCTATCTAATCCCATCATGAGTCATACTGTTTGCTGAGCCATTGTATCTAAGCCTATCATGTGTGGTGCAGTCTGCTGAGCCGCTGTATCTAAGCCTATCATGTGTGATACTACTGGCCATATGTAAATGATGTCTTCTCTCTGGTTAAGCTGCTCTGAATTATGAATGGCGGCAGGGTAAGTGTATGGGAAATCCTGGCGTTAATCTTCTGCTCGGATACGTACATCTGATGACGGGCTGTCGTTATGTATCTGCACTAGCGAGGAATGATCCACTAGAAAGTTAGCAATCTGCTTTCCGGACCGCGCCATTGTGTTTATCCTCATTACTGTGGTTGGGACAATGGAGCAGTTTGACGTTTCTGACAGAGCTGATTATCTGATGGGATTAACTCCTTCCACGCAGACCGGATCGGCTCAGCCCAGGCGTGTATTCAGCCGCTGTCATACGGCGCAGTCCTCTGTCATCACGGCACCATGACTTCATTATAGACTTAAAAGCCACATGATAGAAAACATCTAAGGGGCAATCAGCCCTGAGAACCCTTCCTTCTCTCCATATCCCCAAGTAATAAGATTTATGGCGTTTCGATAATATGATTAGCTGTTTATTCCTATGGAATAGTGCCCCTGTTGGTCAATGTAGTAATTGGAATCCCCTGATTTAGGAAGACTATGTTAATCCGTGATTGCCAACATTTCGGGGGTCTCAAATCGTCCACACCAGGTCAGAAGTGTCTGCACTGCAGCCGTGGTCACATATGTGCAAGAGCGCCGTGTCGGCGGGGGTCCTATTGTCGGGGTCTCTAGCATCATACATTTACCAATTATCCTCCAGAGGTGGTGCATAGTTTTCAGGGGATATCCTATTTAAATGGCCAGAAGACTGATTATTAAAGGGACTCTGCCAGGTCATTGTTCACTATGATACTAATAGCACCCTTGAATAGTGCCTGAGCAGCCCTTTTACAACATGTAAAAATCGTTACTGTTCCCATTGTAGTTTTCTTGCTATAAGCATCTTCACACCCTGCAGGCAGCTGTAAAAGTAATTGACCGGACTAGTGAATAGTCCAGGTATGTAAATGTTATTTAAGTAACCACACCCATCCAAGCTGGTATTCTGTCCCTCCCCTCTGTGCTGTGTGCTGAAGTCAGTCACTGAAATTCTCAGACTGCTGCAGGCTGGTTGAGAGGGGGATGGGTAGAGGGAGGGACAGATAAGAGAGTGGGGAGGTGTTTTGTGCTACAATGTGTGTGCTGTCTGCAAGAGATTTCTGTTTATATGAACATTGGTTTTCCTGCAGACATGTAATGTGTGTATCTGCCGAGCAAATGATCAAATGTTCTTATAAACACATAGAAATATCTCCAGCACACATTACAGATATGCCTCATACACACAATGAAGATGTCAGAGGTGCAGCTGGAAACAGCACACACCTCCTCCCCCCTTCTTTCTCTTCTGCACTGTGCCTGCACACAAAAGGATACAGACCCAGAGGAGGGCAGTGCATTGCAGTAATGTCAGTACATGAATATTCATTCCTGGGAATAGGCTGTACAGAATTAAGTGATCACTGACTGTGACTGACAGATGGAATGCATCTTTTTTTCAGTTTACAGAGGATGGGAGAGAAGTATGAATTAAAGAAACACATGAATAGAAACAGCTTCCCCGAATCAATTAAAAAATTATATCAATTACATATGAATTTTTGATCTGACAGATTCCATTTAATCCGCATTTTATTCTACAATTTAGTCTATGGGCCGTTTCACATCTATGTACCGATGAATGTGCCAGCACTGTGCTAGCGCAGGTGCTAGCACTGCCAAGTGCAGGCCAGCGCATCGGCACACAGATGCAGTGCATTGCGCTTCTATATCATTACCTTCTATAGCCGAGCGCACCGCACCGCATCCCGGAAGCGCAAGTGTGACAGGGCCTGTGTCACAGCGCATGCACTAGTCCAGATGCACTGGAAACGCGTCATGCAACGTTTCCGGTGCATCCGGAATAAGCGCATTCGCTGTGACACAGGCTCTGTCTGTCCGGCCAGAACCACAACCTCTGGGGACTGCCGCTGTGACTTCTGAACTGTTTACCTTGGATGGTTGAGTACCCCAGCCCTTATGGTCGCGACAAACATATCCTAAATGAGTGTTTACAGACTCCACTCCCTGCAGGAAACATCTCCATGACTTCATGACTCTCAAGACTAGAAGCAGATCTCACTGACTTGACAATTGTTTTTGATTTTCCCAACATTAAATAGGTCTATAAAGGAAAACAGTCATGGTCAAAAGTTTTGGCACCCTTAAAATTGTTTCTGAACTTGAAGTATTTCTTTCAGAAAATTATTGTGGTTACTCCTGTTTTGTTATTCACATGATTATTTCCTTTCTGTGTATTGGAACAACACAAAAAAACAGAGGAAAAAAGGCAAATTTGACATAAAATCACAAAAAAATCCAAAAATGGGCTGGACAAAATTTTTGGTACTTTTCCAAAACTGTGGGTAAACCACTTTGTTCCAAGCATGTGACCCTCGTTCAAACTTAGGTGTGGGCAATATATAACTCACAACCGAAACCAGATTAAAAAGGGAAAAGTTGACTCAATCTTTGCACTGTGTGTCTGTGTGCCACACTAAGCATGGAGAACAGAAAGAGGAGAAAAGAACTGTTTGAGGACTTGAAAACGAAAATTGTTGAACAATCTCAAGATTACAAGTCCATCTTCAGAGATCTTTGTTCCTTTGGCCATGGTGCGCAACATAATCAAGCAGTTTACAACCCATGGTACTGTAGCTCATCTCCCTGGATGTGGATGGTAGAGAAAAATTGATGAAAGGTTGCAATGCAGTACAGTCCTGATGGTGGATAAGCAGCCCCAATCAAGATTCAAAGAAAATCAATCTGTCCTGCAGGCTCAGGGTGCATCAGTGTCAGTCTGCCCACATTTGTATGAAATTAAACTAAATGAAACCTAGGAGGCCCCTACTGCTGACAGAGACTTAAAAAAATAGACTGCAGATTGCCAAAATGAACGTGAATAACCAAAATCCTTTGGGGAAAGCATCATGTGGACAGATAAAAGCACATCACTCTACTGCTTACCGAAAATGGAATGAGGTCCTAAAAAAGAACAGGGTTATAGGTGCAACTATACCTTGATTTAGGCTTTCTCGCAGGCCAGGATCCATCTGCTGGGAAGTTACTGACACAGAGTCAAAGTTCTTTTTAAACAGTCTTTTACGGAACGTTCTGCACAATACCTCGAACACATCAATACCGCGCCACAACATTTGAACAAGTCTTTGGCAACACATTTGGCTTTAAGGCACAATGTTCCTTTAGGCTGTTTGACAACTCTTGGAACGACTGCTGTCAATAGCCCATCCTCTGACATTCTGCTTAGCACCGCACTCCCGTCCGTCTGAGTAATTTAGTTCCCTTCACGGCCTTGGGTCACATCCCACCCACAGTGGTTACCACCGTCAACCAGACTCTTCTTTTTTAACTCCGAAACCTGTTCGGCCAGGTCTATGCCAAGCTTCCCCCTGACGCTATAAAGAAAAAAAGGAAGACAAAAAGCGCAAATAGGGTCTTATCCGAGTACAATAGTAGACCTTGGAAGGATCAAGAAAGATCATCTTTAGTTGTTGAGAAAAGTGACAACTATTATATAGACATGTAAAAATGACTGCCGCAGCCACCCACTGGCAGGTCAGAGGTGCAGGTAGATGAAAAAGTTAAAAGCCGCTCTGCCGTGGAAGTAAAATCGAGTTCAAACTGATAAGGGTCGTGACCCAACGCGTTTCAGAGATAGGGCGCCTTCTTCAGGACCAAAAATCTCTTGTTGACAAAGATCACGATCCTTATCAGTTTGAATTCGATTTTACTTCCATGGTAGCGTGATTTTTAACCCTTTCATCTACATTCACCTTAAGCTTCCTTCTGAGAATAAGCACTGCTGGAAACAGTCCACTGATAGGGAAACCTAAGTCAAGTCTGGGCCTGGACAGAGAGACGGAGGTAGTTCTGTGTAGGTATCCCTTCTGAAGTCCTTCCCAGGAGCTCTGTTCCCTCTGTCCACCAATGTAAGGGTCCAACAATAAACTGTGGAAAGAAAATCACAAATAGGGTTTTACCCAGCGACAGAAAGAGTTAATGGGGAAGCAATATAGTGCTCACCTTGTAAGGTTGTGACCCACAATCAAATGAAAGCATTGAAGGCAGCTGTAGCAGTAACCACATGCACCAAGGCAAGTAGATTATGCAGGATATCAACAAAAAAGTGGTATCAATGCTGCGCTGCTGCCAAATAATCCAATCAAATGTAATTGTTACAGCATATGGTGGTTTATTCTACGTGTTTTGAAGCATCTCTTCGCTTTTTTATCAGGAATTGTACATATACAATATATAATTGTACATATTCATCAGGTATATTTCCTGATGAAGAAGCAGAGAGATGCTTCTCGGCACCAATATAAGGGTGTCAGCTCCCACAAGCACCCACTTATTACAACCTAAGGTATCTACACGTCTTGCACACAACTACTACTGTACACACTTCACTAACTAGACTACTGCTGAACTAATATGTAGTCTCTCCTTCAAGCCAAGAGACTGCCCCACCCCTAGGCAGATCCCCAGGTGACCTATTGTTACCATATATGGAAGAGAACAAAACAGTGATGTCACAATAGAATGGATCAAACGCAAATCCACAAGTAGAACTCTAGGTGAGTGTACTCTCAGGAGACACAAATATCAAGAATGATCAGGCAGTGACATGACACGGAATGTTATTACCTAACATTCTATAGTGACATCACTATTTTGTTCTCTTCCATATATAGTAAGTTATAGGTCACCTGATAAATATGCAGCCTGTAAAACAGTATCTATTACCTCACACATACAAACAGTGAATAGGCTTTTTTTGTTTAGAGCCAGAAAAAGGCCTAAAAGTGTCTGTCCCACTCCCTGTTGAAAATTGCATCGCCAGTTGTAGTTTGTTATAAAAGAATAATCTGAACATTGCTCCTCCTCCCCAGGTCCAGCGCTGAGTCTCCACCCCTGCTCTTGGTGTGTGATATTACCCGCAGTGCTGACAACATGTTGACGGCATGACAGATAATCATTAGTGGGACTACCACTTGCACAGAGGCACTGAGCGCTCTGGTTGTCATGCTGTGGATGTGATGTCAGAGCTGCAGGCAATATCACACACCAGGAGCAGTGGTGGAGACTCAGGACTGGACCTGGGGATGGTGAATAAAGCTCAGTTTATATTGTTAACTGAGCACGAGGACCAGATGTTTCTGAGCAAGGCAACCACTTTATCTTTTAAAAATCCATTTTGGCTATATGTTATTTTGTAATTACACATTGCCTTTAATTAGCAGAAAATCTTAAAATGCTGTTGGATTGTGGGTAAATTGACCCACATATGGCGCTGATTGGAGATGTAATAAAAAGATTCTCTCTCCAACCGTGAATCCGTGCACTAACCCCAACCCAAATGTAATATTTACATGCAGGGTGTGTGAGCTCCAGAGATTCCACAGGCACCAGCTGCCCAAATGAGACATGTCATCCCAGCGAGCCCTCTGTGTGCGCGGGGCGGCAGCTAATAAGCATGTATCACATTCTTGATGATACAGGGACGACACTGCAGTTCTTGTGTATTATTCATACGCCGAGCCTTGTCCATTATTCTCCGGGGAATGTCAAATCTCCTTATAAATAATTCAGGGGCTGGCGCCTGTGTGTTCGGAGGGGAACTTTACTTGCCCTTTCTCCCACAGAGCCCTGGTCAGTGACGCAGTTGGCTTGGACGAGACAAGGAAAGGGTTACTTAGTAATGACGTATGCTCAAGTTTTAGTTTTTAGTTAATTTATTACGGTGCCTATGTTACTACTTAAAGGAGGTTTCCCAAGAGCAAAATGCATTATAATCAATAGATCTTGGAATAATAATACTTTCCACAATTGGATGTGTTTATGCTCCTGTGCTGAGATAATCTTATATATGTGTCCCTGCTATGTACTGTGTAATGGATGTGTCTGACTGTACAGGGACATGGTCTGATCATACCACATCTCCTGTGCTGAGATAATCTTATATATGTGTCCCTGCTATGGTACTGTGTAAATGGATGGTGTCTGACCGTACAGGGACATGGTCTGATCATACCACATCTCCTGTGCTGAGATAATCTTATATATGTGTCCCTGCTATGTACTGTGTAATGGATGTGTCCGACCGTACAGGGACATGGTCTGATCATACCACATCTCCTGTGCTGAGATAATCTTATATATGTGTGCCTGCTATGTACTGTGTAATGGCCATGTCTGACAGTATAGAGACATGGTCTGATCATACCACATCTCCTGTACTGAGATAATCTTATATATGTGTCCCTGCTATCTACTGTGTGACGCGCCCAGTGGGGCCGTGGGGTACTCGAAGCCGGGCCTGGCGGTCAGGAGGAGTGGAAAGGGATGTCACGGTGCCGTGACCCGGTCCGTGGCCCGGAGAGGTCAATAAAAAAGGGGGAACAATTTCGATGTCACTTCTAAGGGATTCTCTGGACTTGGGACCTGGGGATTGTTTCTCGTGACGCCACCCACAGGTTGGGGCTAGTAATGGCTGCCGCTGCTATACAGTTTCTCTGGGGATGATGGCAATGCAGCATGGTTGGAACTCCCTCCACGGGTAGGGCTAACCCCAGGGCAACAGATGTTAATGAGTGAGTTGGTAGCAATCTTCCAGCGCAAGGCTGATGACGTGTCAAGAAAGTCACAGGCATAGCAGGATGCAGTCTCAAGATGTTTACTCACAGTCACTGTGTAATGTGGCGCCCTGCTCACACAGGTAACCACAGACTCACCTACAGCACGGATGGGTTTCCACAGTGGGTACACAGATGCAAACAACACTTTCCACCCCAGCACAGTAGAGGGAGCTCAACTTGCTGCCCTTAGGCAAGATCCCCTTTAAATACTGGTGCTGGGGGCGTAGTTAGTTAGAGTGTGCAGACGCTACACGAGTTGTGAAGACGTTCTGGTGGTCAGTGCCGCGTTTGGCCCGAGCCAGTACCCTGAACAGCCTTCGAAGTAGTCCTGCAGGACCCAAGAGTGGGGTCAGAAGGCGAGGAAAAAAGAGACAACAGAGTGGGAACCGAGGAGCCAGCGTTAGGTTCATCCAAACAGCACACCGGAGTCCGAGTCTACTGGAGAGTACCTGGCCCAGTAGAGAATAGCGGTCCACCGTGGAGACTTCAGTCTCCCGGGCATCTGCGCAGTCACTAACCAGGGAGCCAGGCATCGTGGAGAGAGGAGTAACGGTAGTGCATCGAGGGTCTACCAACGACAGCACAGGTGATAGGAGAGCAGAGGAGGCCAGCCAAGTTTCACACGGGCAGGGGCTTCATACACATGCAAAAGAGACAAGGAGGCCTTATACCACTCAATGTGGAGACCCAGAAGTCATCCTGAACACCCGGCCGTGCCATGGACGTTTACCTGCAATTCCACCAGTAAAAGATAAAGAAACAACCAGTGGTGTGTGTGTCGGTTCCTTACCCGCGCCCCTGCCATCCACAGAGACTGTCCCATTATCCAACAGCCCGGCCAAATCCCTGTTCCATTCCTCATCATCAAAACCAAACTCCCCAGGGATCCAGCCCTGCCTGTGGGCAGCATCAACACCTAGCTGCTCGTCCATCATCCCTGAAGGTCCCACGCAGCGCTGGTGCAGTCACCAGATACCACAGGTGGCATCACGATAAACTTACAAACTTTTATTCCCATTTCAACTACCCCTTTTTTGTTGACCACCAGGGCCACGGGTCCGACAGGCCACCAGTGATATCCCAACCGCAGCAGAGGGCCCAGACACTGAAGTCCCCGTATTGCCCTGGGCTAGTCAGTAACAGCCTGCAGAGCGCTGAGTTCTCAGAGGACAGGATCCAGCTACTTTCAGGTAGTGGGATGGCAGTCAACCGATACCAATTCTCTCTATCCTTTCTTGGTCGTCTCACTCATGCTTGCTTCACCCTCCTGCCTTGCGCCTCTCTCACACAGAGCCCTGAGCCAGTGACCATGGGTCCTTCCTAGGGTTACTTCGTAGTCAGTCCCTGAACCCTATATGGCCACTTTTTCAGCGGATGTGCGCGGTATCGCCTACGGCATCTTGAACGCACCACAGCCTCTGGGATTCTAGCTGAGCTTGGTCATTCTCCACTAGTCTTGGGGTCCTGGTGCTCCTACTCTGCGGTCTGGTCCCTCCAGATTTCTGTCACCGTAGATACAGGCACCCCCTGGGTGGTTTGCTCACTGCCCAGTCCCCTGGGACCCTTTCTACCTTCTGGAGCCTCCCGGTTCTGTCTTTGCTCCCCAGTCAGGCCTTAGAACAAGCTCCCCAGGCTCCAGTCCTGTGGACACTTCTCTCAAGCTCTTACTCTTCTTCTGACAGACTTCCTTTCACTAGCTTCCCGCCAACTTGACTGGCTTCCAGATCCTTCCTTGTCCTATTTATACCCTCTGTCACGTGTCCCACGTCATATACGTGTGTTCTCCCTGACTTCACTCCTTCCCGGGTGCGCCCCTAACTACTTCCTCTCCACCCATCCCCACTACCTGGTTCCTTCTGCCTGACATGATCAGGGACTGTGCTCTCCCGTAGGAGCAATGTCGCTCTAACCCTGACCAGAACTGGCGTAGTGTGTGGTCTGGGTGTCCTGATACCGGTCAGTGCTCCCTCCTTACCCGAGAGTGGGGTACTACACCTCAACTGGGGTTCAGTGCCTCTGTGGTGACAGGGACGCCACGCTCCCCCCTCCTTAAACTCAGCACGTCCTCGGGCTGGAATAAAACAGAAACAACTGGTATTAAGACATGCAAAAAAAATTTTTAAATGCTTTTCAACAGGTAACAATAAAACTTTTCATCCCTTAACTGGAGGCACTTTGACTGGAACGTTGCATTTAAACTAGTAAAAAAATATAAATATCCTAAATAACTTTTTACAGTGTCCACAGAGTTCAGTGCGATCCTTATCCGGGTATCCATCAAACTCTCCTAGGTGTAGAGTAGGCGTGGGACCTATTTAACATAACTGATCTCCCCACTGAGACTGTGGGGTACTCGTAACTGGGCCCTCTCGACGTTATCTGGGCTGGCTGGGTGGTCACGGTGATGTGACCCAGCTCCGTGATCCCTGGATGTCAATAAGAAGCGGAGAAAAATAAAAATAAAAATTAAATAGTATTTGGTAAAAGAATAAATCGTGATGCCACAGTAGTGTGTAGCTATATGGGGTCACCACTGCAATCGGGACCGCTGGGGTGATGGTGGGTACAGAAAATGGTGAGCCCTCTACAAGTAGGGCTGGTCCCAGGGCAACCGTGTGTGGAGAATAAGTGAATGAGTGTAAAGTTTCCAGTATCTCTAGGCAGCATACACAGTCCCGGCGCTGTCGCAGTGCCCTTCCTGCAGGCAAACAAACAGTCCACACGTACCGGGCTTTAACAGGCTTTTACTCACAAGAAGCAGTTGTAGCGGACCTAGGCTCCAACAGCAGCTGGGATGGCTTGTCTGCGGCACTCCCTCTCTGTGGCCACACATACAGAGCCGGTTCTCTGGATCTAACCCAGCCACCAGTGTCCCGAGCAGTCAGGTCCACCTGGCTCCTCCTGTCTTTACTCAGTTTCAGCCTGGGTCCCTGGCCGGCCATCAGTGGTGCAGGCCGCTGGGCCCTGCTATTGTCAGCTTGGTTTCAATCACTGATTAGCTGATGGGTGTCTCTGCTTAGACGTCTGGTTCACTGACTAACTGACTCTCTCTTGTCCTCTCTCCTCTTCTGAACCTCCTCTAACTTAGTGTTCCTGGGTTTTACTCCAGTTCCTCCACCCCTTCCGGGTTCTGTTCTACACTTTCACCCTCCACTTAGCTCCTCCCGCCATCCCTTGCCCGACATGAAGTAATTTAGGCTTAGGATCGGAGTGTGTGTGGGTGGTGTGTTGCTATGCTCTGTTGTGGCTGCCTTTCCGCAGGGGCGCCACATAACCCCCAACGGAGGTCCTGTCGGGCTACAGGACATCGATGATCTTCCAGTTGGACCACTGGTTCGGCCACGCCAAGTGAGTTTTTGTTCTGTGGTCAGGGAGCACACCTTGGTGCTAACTATATACAAACAAGTTCAAACTGTTCACTGTCCACAGCTTCATAGTCTTTCGTTTACACAGCACACATTCCTAATTTAAGATAACACACTATCTCTAACAGGCACAAATTCATAAACTCTAACTATAACTATGACCTAACCAGGTCATCAACATGATAATTATTTACAAGGCTGCTCCTCTGCTACCACACCAGTTAGATATTGGCACTCTCCTCTGCCACGGTAACACTGTCACTTCTTCATCGTCTCCGCTGTTCTGGAGTCCTGCGGTGCCACTCTTTCTGGTGTTTACAGCCTGGTCTCGCGCTGCCATTGATCTCATGTGCCGCGGCCCTGTTTGGGCAGCTGCATCCTTAGTTCTTACAACCATCCCGGCATATCTGGTTAACAAGGTCTGTGTAGCTGCATCCCGGGTCCTGGGCACAGCTCTTTTGATGGCTTCCGGACTTGGCTCCCTCACAGGTGCAGGTTTCGGCAGCTGTTCTTGGGGCTCAGACACTTCGGGGGTCTTTGGCTTGGACACCTGGGCTCCTGCCGATTTTGACGATGGCGCCCCCGACTTTACGATGTTAACATCGAGGACATACCACCCCCTGTCACCCAGATGCCGGGTGATGGTCACAGTGTCACCATGGTACAGGTCGCGCCCGGTATGGCCCTCCGGGAGTTGGGAATCGACGTTCTGCTGGGTCACAAACAGTTCTCTTTCCCTCGTTCTTTCACAAACCCCCAGCCTTTCGTTAGGTTAAACCGGACTACAGTACCCACACATATAGGTCCCAGGTCGGCGGCTCTGGTTCTGCGGACCCGCTGTTTGGATTGCAGGTTTTGCTCCTCCATAGCCAGCCATTTAGCCCACCTTTCCTGCTCTTCGGCCTCCTGTTGGGTCTCCTGCTGGCTACAATAGAACTGCCAGCTCACTGTCTCCACTGGGGTCTCTCCATCACGTGTCTCTCCTGGGAACCCCATTAGTTGGTCACCCTGGCATTTCACACTGCCCGGTCCCCTGGGACCCTTTCTACCTTCTGGAGCACCCCGGTTCTATCTCTGCTCCCCAGTCAGTACTTAGGATGAGCTCCCCAGGATCCAGTCCTCTGGATATTTCTCTCAAGCTCTTACTCTTTTTCTGACAGACTTTCTTTCACTAGCTTCCCGCCAACTTGACTGGCTTCCAGAACTTCCTTGTCCTATTTATACCCTCTGTCACTTGTCCCACGTCATCTACGTGTGTTCTCACTGACTTCACTCCTTTAAGGTTGCTCCCCTAACTACTTCCTCTCCACCCATCCCCACCACCCTGGTTCTTCCTTCCTGACAGGATCTGACACAATCTCGCTCCAACCCTGACCTGGACTGGCGTAGTGTGTGGTCTGGGTGTCCTGATACCGGTCAGTGCCCCCCTTACCTGAGAGTGGGGTACTACACCTCAACTGGGGTGCAGTACTGCAGTGGCGACTGGATCTGCAGGGGCACCACATTCTGTAATGGATGTGTCTGACCATACAGGGACATGGTCTTATCATACCATGTCTCCTGGGTTCAGATAATCTTATATATGTTTCCCTGCTATGTACTGTGTAGTGGATGTGTCGGATCGAACAGGTGTAAAAAGGGGAAATTCTGCTGCACACCAACACAAGAAAAATGTGAAATAGCATATTGGCTAATGAATGCTATTGGCAAGGCTATGTGTATATCTAGTACAAGTGTGGATGGAGCATAAGGCGTAGCAGAAAACGTCTTCAAAGTACATAGAAAACAATGAGCACTTAGCTGATGCGATGGCCAACGCATATGAGCCTGATAACCAGCGTCAAGGTGTCTCATCCTACCGGGTCCTAGCCTACTGCCTCTTTCTGCCGTGTGAAATTGTGAAAGAATGGAGGACAGAAATCTGCAGGCCAAGACCCGGGCCCGTAACCTCAAGGCTGCTGACTGGGGACCACGAGTGTTGGGCACAGTGGCCAAATTTGACTTAGTAAAGGGCTGGGGGTTCATTAGAGACCCCGGGATGAACTGAGACTTGTTCGTCACCAGGTGGGATGTCGAGTCCTATTTGCAAAAAGGACACCCTGACCATGAACTCTATCCCGGAGACCATGTCACCTATACCCGGCCTCTGGGTGAAAGGGGGTGTGCGAAGAGCGTACACAGAGGACATGCCCCCAGTGCTCGGTGCCACAAGCCCCAATGGACAACAAGCTGCATCAGCCCCGGCTGCGGTAGACAACCAAGTCGCGTCACCTAGAGGCCAACAGGCTAATGAACTTCTGAGCAAGGAGATGGCTTGAATCCTCATGCGCTACCCTAGAAGCAGTAAAAGTAAGAAGTGCTATAGAATTGCAGAGTGTGACTGTGTACATAGTTAGTTTATCTGGTGAGGTGTTAATTGTATAGCAAAATGTGTAAATGACTAAACCTGGTTAGGTGTTAAGGGGGTGCCACACGCGTCAATGTCGTCAGCGAGATGATCGCTGACGACATTGACGGCTGATTGCTGGTGAGCTGTCACACAGACAGACTCACCAGCGATCAATTGACCAGTGACATCATGGAAACGATTTAAATATCGTTTCCACGATGTCCTGCTCCCGCTGCCAGCCTGCTGGAAGCGGGAGCAGCCTGGTCTCCAAGGTACACTGCGGGTAACTAGGCAGCGCGCGCTGCCTAGATACCCGACGTGTACCTTAGTTACCAGCCTCCTCCGCTCACCCGGTGAGCGGAGGAGGCTGGTAACTAAGGTACACAGTCGGGTATCTAGGCAGCGCGCGCTGCCTAGTTACCCGCAGTGTACCTTGGAGACCAGCTCCCAGCGCTTGTGACAGGCGCTGGGAGCTGGAATATCGCTAGTCCCGGTGTCACACGCAGCGATGCTGCGTGTCCACCGGGCGACAATCGCCAGGTTTCTGAGCTGGTTCTGAAACCTGGCGATCATCAACCAGCGATTTATCGCTGGTTGATGCAGTATGTCACACGCGTCAATATCGCTGCAACGTCACGTGCAGTCGATATCGTGCAGGCGATATTGACGCGTGTGACACCCCCTTTAGACCTGTTAAGTGTGTGAATGTTTTAGAATAAAAAATATATATATACCTAGCTATAGGTAGTCATGGGCGATATGATCATGGACAATGTATAGTCAGAACTTTTGTTGTATATAGTTGGCACTTGGTGTGATCCTTGTTGGCTTTGCCGCCGACATTTGCAACCAAAGAACAAAAACCGTCTGGCGTGGCCGAAAAGTGGTGACCTGCAATGCCCTGTAGCCACGCCCAGGGCCTACGTAGGGGGTATGAGACAGGTCCCCCATATTGCACTAAGGGCAGTGAGAAGGACATCCTGGATAGGATCTCACTTTACCATGTTGACTTTAACCCCATTACGACCAATTACGAGTTTAGCCGTCATGAAAAGATGTCAGTTCCCGCATCATGACGGCTAAACTTGTCATGGCTTTGAACTGTCACTGCTTGTAAACAAACAGCGACAGCTCAAATCTGACAGCTGTCAGTGACAGCTGAGGGTCAGGGGCAGAGGTGTGGGGACCCTTGTTAATTGAAGGTTTTATTTCATTCTATTTGATATTCCAGTATTTATATGCAATGTTTAAATGAAGAGTACCTTTTATAAAGGGAAGCAAAAGTTACTTGTTTAACTGTTTTACCTGTTTGAATGTATTCAGAAAAATCTTTGCATGCTTTGACACCTGTTTGTTTTGCTCTGTTCCAGCCTGCGGACGAGCTGTGTTTACGAGGGGGGTATGTGGCACCCGTGAGGGTCCAGTCGCCACAGAGGTACTGCACTTCAGCCAGAGGTGTGGTACCCCACTCTCGTGTAAGGAGAGGATACTACCTGGTACACAGCATCCAACACCAAAACACCTCTGGCCAGGGGGTGGGGGCGAGATTGCTCCTGAGGGAGAGCACAGTTCCCCGTCCAGGTTAGAGAGGGAACTAGGTAGAGGGTGTGGGTTGAGGAAGTAGATAAGGGGAGCATACTGGTAAGTTGTGAGGAAGTAGTGACAACAGAGGACGCACGTAGAGGACGTAAAAAACGTGTCTGATGTCAGAGAGACGGGTAAAAAAGTGGAGGAGTCAGTTAGAGGAGGAGTTGGAGATTGGAGTCCGTCATGAGTGGACTGACAGGAAGAGATGTCCTGGGGACTGGAGCTCGCCCCTGGAAAGGAAAGGCAAAAGGAAGGCGGAGGAGCCAGTGAGGGGCTCTAGAGAGACTGAAGGGGTCCCAGGGGCACGGGAAGGGAGAAATCCACAAGTGGCACCCTTATCCAAGTGAAGGGACAGGGCCGCAAAAGAGGACTGGCCTCAGACTAGTGGAGTGACTAAGGACTCAGCTAACCGGAGGCTGCAGTATCTTCAAATGCAGCAGCCAAAGTCACACTTAATCGCTGAAAAGGTTGCCACATAGGGTCAAGGGGACTGGGGGACTAGACCGAGGCTGCTGGCTTGGGACACTGAGTGTGGAGCGCAGGGCAGGAGGGCAAGAGCGAGTGCAGAGAGACGACTTGGGAAGGTACACCAGAAGGGGGTCCCGGTGAAGTGAACTCAAGTTATCCGAGAGTTGTCTGAATACCTGACTCAGAGGACACAGCACCCGGCTGGGTGGTGAGAACTTGGAGAACCGTAAGAACTGTAAGTAAAATGGGAAAACTGCATCCAGCTGTGTCCTCAAATCATTTCTCACACCATGTGCCCTGTGCTACAACTGACACCATCGCCCATTGACTTTGTAACTGACCTGGGATCCAGCTCCACCCGTGGGGAGATGTACCATCTTAGCTGCGCTACCAACCGTCCCAGTGGTCCTGTACTGAAGTATCGGCCATCCACTTGCCGACCTCCACGAGTGGCGTCACGACTCAATTCTATATAAACTTTCCCCATTTTTATGACATGGCCAGGGTGACGGAGCCAGGTCACGCCAACTTGACATCCCCAAGGAACCGTCCGATCCGGTCCTGATTACCCCCCAGCCCTGGTGGGCGCATCACAGAGACATGGCCTGAGCATACCACATCTCCTGTGCTGAGATAATCTTATATATGTGTCCCCATTATGTACTGTGTAATGGTTGTGTCTGACTGTACAGGAACATGGTCTGATCATACCACATTTCCTGGGTCGGGGAGGGGACAAAAAGAGAGTATACAGACATTACAGCATGGGATCACAGCTGCTGGTTTCTGTGAGGAAAAATAAAGTGTAAACATGGCAGAGAAATGCCTTATCTCACAGAAACAAGCAGCACTGATCCCATACATGGTTTGGGATCCGTGGGCGTGGCTCAGCATTTCACTGAAGGAACAACATTAATTTTTAAGTACACGCGGCCGTAGAGCTGATTGTCATAGAAGTAGGGTCTGTGGGTAAGACCCCCTGTTGGGAGGGTGCCCCCCTTGCATGATCCATTATAGCATGTGGATGGCCGCCCCACCACGCCCACCAACTAAACTGGTCATGTCCACTAGTGAGCTTTAAGTATGCAAGTGTGTTCCCCTGCACTCCCCCTGCTCCTGTTATAGTCACCTCCATGACTGCATGAATTTAAAAATTAATACTCGTTTGGTTCATGGAAGAAACCCTCCAGCCATGCCCACCAGCCCCCAAACTACACCCATCAGCACCAAAGATGCCTACCAGTCCTCCCGTCGACTTCCAGACGTTCATTCTGCAAGTATGCCGTCCTGTTTTTGTAACAGTCCCATAAAAATGGGAGTTCAGCTGATTGCTAGGCTTACTTATTCTTTGTCGGAGCATTACTCATGTTCACGAGACAACAAGAAGGTCTGGGGTGGACAGCACGGGGAGACAGTTTTTGGATTTACATTGAACATATGACATGCCCTGTTTCAATGTCCAGTCTGCCACCCCATGCCAGCTGGGGTTCTGTGTGTAGTACATCATCTGATTGGCATCTTGAGCAGGCAATGCATTGATGATTTCCAGTAGGTCACGCGACATTGTAATGTTACATGAGGTTGAAGCAGAGTCTGTATACAGTGGTGTAACTTGAAGCTCATGGGCCATGATGCGAAATCTCCAACGGGGCCCCCAATTATTGCAAATCTTTAATAGTAATTGTCTATGTCTATAAGCTAAAGGGAATTTTGGGGCCTTCTTGGCTCCAGGGCCTGCACCTGTTGTAGTTACTCCCATGTCTGTATACCTCAAGCAATGTGATGACGTCAAGGGGTCTAACAAGTTACTGAGGTAGCCAAGATGATTGGCAAGAGATGCCAGGCACAGGAGAGAAGCCAAGCTGGCATGGAGGACAGGAATGGACAAAGCACCAGGACAAAGCAAATTGAAATACTCACTTCCAACTGAACAGCATTGAGCAGCTTGCAGTGTAATACAATCCATGCAGGCTGGTCAAGCAAAAATGTTTACAAATTTTAATCCAAATACTAAACCAACAAACCAAATACATTTTGTTTAAACGAAATACATGCAGTGGCAATAAAAAAATACAAAGATGCCCATAGTGGTTATGACTCCCACATCCAAGTGCTCACCCCAGGATCCATAATGAGGCTGCATGTATATATACTTATGGTTATCGATCCAGTGTTGATCCATACATATTGATAAATGTTTTCTGACTTCTCAATCAGTCACGTAGGGCGACCCTTCTTCCAAGCCTAGAAGAGAAGTGCAGCCCGGGGAGGATTGTGGGTAAGTTGTCATGTCTTGTCGGAGATCGCCTGTCCTTTGATGGATATAATAGGGGTTCTTTCTGCATTGTGTTGTTGCTGTGCCTCTGTTCTTGGCTGCAGCTTACATATTATAATGTTAATTATCATAAACAATAGGCTGATTGTAACGAGAGAGGAGGCAGAGGCAGCAAGGCCAGGAATTTCACTTTTGTAAGACATGAAATGTACACATTATGTTTTCTCAAAGGCAAACACCTAGTGAAACATTGTCAGATTTATTGAAAAGGATAATATTAATATATATGTACAGCTGGTACAAGTTTTACATCTCATATACAGGAGTATGTGCCAAAGTGCTTTATCCCGGGTTTATTCTGCATATACCGTATATATATACGGTATATATATATATGTATGAACAGCTGGTATAAGTTATACATCTTCTGTATATAGTGATATAGAGCATGCTGGTATAACCTGGGTATATTCTGTATATAATTATATATGTAGAGCTGGTATAAGTTATACATCTTTTGTATATAGTGATATGGAGCATGTTGGTATAACCTGGGTATATTCTATATATAATTATATATGTACAGCTGGTATAAGTTATACATCTTCTGTATATAGTGATATGGAGCATGCTGGTATAACCTGGGTATATTCTGTATATAATTATATATGTAGAGCTGGTATAAGTTATACATCTTCTGTATATAGTGATATGGAGCATGCTGGTATAACCTGGGTATATTCTGTATATAATTATATATGTACTGTTGGAATAAGGTATACATCTTCTGTATATAGTGATATGGAGCATACTGGCATAACCTGGGTATATTCTGTATATAATTATATATGTATGTGGAGCCCACTGGGACGCGGGTACTCGGTACCGGACCGGGTTGCTGCTGGGGATGTCACGAGGTCCTGGTCCGGACCGTGTCCCGGGCCCTGGCAAGTAAAAGGGAATATGTACAGGGGATAAATGTCAGTCGTGACGCCACCCACGGCTTGTGATCAATAGTGGGACCACCGCTGCTGCAGAACCTCCGGGGATGATGTTAAAGCAGCTATAGATGGAATAGTTCTCCGCGGGTAGAACTTAGTTCCCCGGGGCAGTGATGATTTAGGTGTATGGTGTAGGTTTGTAGCAGGTGCAGTTCACTTACTTTCCTGCTGCTGCAGCCTTCTTTCATTCAGTGTCCAGAGCTAACAGGCTGTGACTCTCCAGGAGGGATCTCTCTGCAGTCCTGCTGGAAGGAATCATGCACAGGCAATCGAGAATCATGCAAGGGAGTCAGAAGCAGGGTTCACTGTGTTTACTTTGCAGTTCTTTTAGTACACAGTTCAGTTATTGTTCTTTACACGGGTTACAAGTGTTCCCCTCTGGGTTCCTCTCTACTCCCTGCAGCCAGGTTGTTCCTCTCTGTGACCCCTCACTCTTTCTCTGTCCTTTCCAGGCTTTACTCTCTCTCTCTCATTCTCTGTACGTCTCCGGACAGTTTAACGGTAGCTCGGACCCTGTGGGTCCTCGTGGTCACCACTTAGCTGCCTGTTCTTGGGGTAGGAACTCTAACGTGGAGTTAGAGCTCCCCGCCGGTAAATCTGGGGAACCCGGGTGAATCATCGGTCCCCTTCAGAGCCGATACTCTGCCTCTAGCCTAGCCTCCAATAGTCCTTTTCTTCCAAGGCTCTATCAGGCTCCCTTCTAACCGTGTGACTCTGGTTCCATACAGAAGGCTACTCCTCCTGCAGTTGGTCGTCTCGGCTGTGTTCCTAGGACCCAGGGTTACTGGTCCTCTATTTCCTCACACTCCTGGGGTGCTGGCTCTGGATGGGCTTTCTCTCCGTGGCTACACTGGCTCTTCGGATTCTGCGCTCCATTCACCCCACTCCTCCAGGACGTGTGCTTCTGTTCTGCACTGCTCAGCCTACCTCAGCCTACTGTCTCCTTCCTCCTCCCCTTCCCTATTTCTACCATCTATCACCTGACCTGCTTGCTGTCCAACCCACTGTTCTCTAAACCCACCACCCCTTGCCCGCCTAGAGTCCCGGGCTCCGGGTTGGGTGCTGCCCTCTAGTGGTATGTGGGGTGTCTGTGAGGGTGTTGTGTAAACGGTCTTCCCTTCTTACCTGGCTGCAGTTCCCTATGTGGCCTCCTGGTCGCAGGGATGCCACATGTACAGCTGGTATAAGTTATACATCTTCTGTATATAGTGATATGGAGCATGCTGGTATAACTTGGGTATATCCTATATATAATTATATATACATCTGGTATAAGTTATACATCTTCTGTATATAGTGATATGGAGCATGCTGGTATGACCTGGGTGTATTCTGTATACATTTATATGTAGAGCTGGTATAAGTTATACATCTTCTGTATATAGTGATATGGAGCATGTTGGTATAACCTGGGTATATTCTGTATATAATTATATATGTACAGCTGGTATAAGGTATACATCTTCTGTATATAGTGATATGGAGCATGCTGGTATGACCTGGGTGTATTCTGTATACATTTATATGTAGAGCTGGTATAAGTTATACATCTTCTGTATATAGTGATATGGAGCATGTTGGTATGACCTGGGTATATTCTGTATATAATTATATATGTACAGCTGGTATAAGTTATACATCTTCTGTATATAGTGATATGGAGCATGCTGGTATAACCTGTATATATTCTGTATATAATTATATATGTACAGCTGGTATAAGTTATACATCTTCTGTATATAGTGATATGGAGCATGCTGGTATAACCTGGGTATATTCTGTATATAATTATATATGTACAGCTGGTATAAGTTATACATCTTCTGTATATAGTGATATGGAGCATGCTGGTATAACCTGGGTATATTCTGTATATAATTATATATGTACAGCTGGTATAAGTTATACATCTTCTGTATATAGTGATATGGAGCATGCTGGTATAACCTGGGTATATTCTGTATACATTTATATGTACAGTATCTGTGCACACAATCTATAGGAAATGACCTCAGCTGAGTCATTTCTCCACTGGTATTATGGAGATCTCTGAGATTTACCTCTAAGAGGCCAGACATTCCCTTGTTTCTTATAATATTTAGAAAATCTGATAAACTGTTCTAGGACGATCTGTTCACACTATAAGCCGGGATCTTTATATAAATTATATATTATAGCATACTTCAGAGTACATGTCATTTATCTAACACAATCAATCCTGATGAACCGTATGCTAACGAAAGAACTATCTCTTTAAATAGTAATAGCTCAAGGGGGATCAATTTCATACAACAGTTTACGGAGCCGTATTGATGGAATCTCTTAAACAATTCATGCCAGAGTTGGTGCAAGACAGATGCAAATTTTGGTGCAAACCATATTAGTGCTAACATTTCTGACTTATTTATAAACAGGCAAAGATACAAGGAGATAGGGACACGCAGCACCACAGGTATATAAGTTGGGGTGCTTCCACTGCCAATAGAACAATGTAGAAGAACGAACCCAAAAAAGGAAGGTACCAAAAAAGGAGCACACAGCCCATTTATATGCAAAAAGGTGTCAAACGTTTATTTGTGCCTTAGTAAACAATTGGACAGCCAAGTCCCTGGAACCAATGTTACAGTTTTAGGGATGGGCTGGGGAAGTGCCTGTGTCTTGTCAGCCTGATAATGCTCCATGTGAGGATCCCAGGGTACACTGGGAGGCACTCACAAGGGATGTCATCAAGCAGGAAATAAGGAAAAAAAGGAAAAAAAACAGTAGCTGTTAGATATTATAGAGAAGAATAGGGGATTAAAGGGAATCTAAGGTCAAAAATCCATATGTAACTGCTATCATTTTCTAATTCCTCTTTCTAAACTCTCTCTATTCATGTATTTCTATTATTTATACTTCCCTCCTATCGTCTGTAAACTTCAAGATAAAAGATTAATTTCATCACAGTGAGCTCTCTGCTGCTCAACTCTCCCAAGGAATGAATATTCATGCATCACTACACTGTCCTGTCCTCCTGTGATCTATTATGTTGTGTGACTCATTGCAGACAGAGGAGAAAGGGGGTGGTGGTGGTGGTGGTGGGGGTTTGCCCTCACTCTTAGCTGCAGCTCTGAGCTCTTCATGTCATTGTGTGTATCTGAGACATATGTGTAGTGTGTGCAGTTTGAGATATATCTATGTGATTATAGTCAGAAGAGCAAAAGGGTGGACGGTGTATATGGACCTGCGCTGCAAGGACCAAAGGATCAGATGATGTTCATCATTATAATTTTTATTTACGACGCATTTCGGAGTTAGTCCCAACTCCTTTCTCATATATTTCTCTAATATAATACTATTCCCTGTGGATTGAGTTGGGACTAACTCCGAAACGCGTCGGAAATAAAAATTATAATGATGAACACCATCTGATCCTTTGGTCCTTGTAGCACAGGTCTGTATACACCGTCCACCCTTTTGCTTTCCTGACTATAATCACATAGATATATCTCAAACTGCACACACTAACATATGTCTCAGATACACACAATGACATGAAGAGCTCAGAGCTGCAGCTAAGAGTGAGGGCAAACCCCCACCACCACCACCACCACCCCCTTTCTCCTCTGTCTGCAATGAGTCACACAACATAATAGATCACAGGAGGACAGGACAGTGTAGTGATACATGAATATTCATTCCTTGGGGAGTTGAGCAGCAGAGAGCTCACTGTGATGAAATTAATCTTTTATCTTGAAGTTTACAGAGGATAGGAGGGAAGTATAAATAATAGAAATACATGAATAGAGAGAGTTTAGAAAGAGGAATTAGAAAATGATAGCAGTTACATATGGATCCGTCCGGTTCTGCAGCGGCTGCAAGCAGAATCATGTGCTGCTTCCAGTCGCTGCAGAATCGCCGGCGCTAACCCGCTGTGCACCGCCGCACACCCGCCCGTCTCCCGCAGCACGGACCCGACAGGAAGCCGGTGGACGGCTCCGGAGCTTCCTGTCGGGTCCGCCCAGCCGCCGCCGCCACTAACCCGCCCCCGTGTGCACATACCCTAAGAAGAATTGAGAAATCCCAGGAAGGAACTTGTGGAACAAAGGGAGGTCTCAAAGTCTTCAATGCTTTAAAGAACCTATTTATGAACGGATGTCTAGACATTGTAACATCCAAGTTAGTGTTGATCACTGAAAACTTCAGGGTCTTTGGCTTCAGGTCTTTATCAAACCCAGCTTGTAGGAACTGCACAATTGAGGCCATCATACTCCTGTCATGTCCTTGTAAGGAACACCACAAATTTTAGATCTTCCTTCCATATCTGGAGTATACCTTCATAGTGGCTAGTCTTCGAGCAGCTGCAAGTGTAGTAATGATGTTATCTGGGAGTCCACAAGAGATTAAATTCTCCCTGAGGCCAAAGAAAATTACAGCAGTCGCCTCCGTCTGCTCGTCCTGAATATTGCAGAGCACCTTGAGGATAAACTATGGGAAACACACCAGGAATTTGTTCCATGAGAGGGCTAGACTGTCCAGAGCCCAAGTATAATCGTGACTCCAAAGGAAGGCGAAGTGGGGACACTTCGTGTTGAGACTGATAGCCATTGCATATAAGTCTGGTTTCCCCATAATCTCAGTGATTCGATGGGACACTTCGATGTTGAGGCTCTACTTTGGTGGTAAGGCATGATTACGACTGAACCAATCGGCTGTGGTATTGAGGATTCCTGGTATGTGGACTGCCGCCAGACTGTGAAGATTGTCCTCTGTACAAACAAATGTCTTGCGGCACTCTGAAGCAAGAAAATGACTCCTTGTCCCACCCTGTTTGTTGAGGTAGAACACTGCTGCCAGGTTGTCGGATCAGACTATCACCTCTTGTCGGAATAGCAGACTCTGGAAGTGACGAAGGGCGAGGCCTATAGCCCTCAGTTCCCTTAGATTGGACGATATCCTGGCTTCTGACTTCAACCAGGGTGTCTGGACCCAGAGCTCTCCCACATAAGCACCCCACGCTTGTTCTGAGGCGTCCGTAGTCAGAGTGACCGTTCGATGATTTGTAAGTGACTTGCCTTGATTCAGATGAGCTGGAGCCAGCCACCACTGTATGTCCTGCTTTGGTGAATAGAGATCAGAGATGTTAGTGGTTGATAGATTTGGCACGATGTTAGGATGTCTGCTTGCAGCATCTGAAATAGATGTTTGGCCCACGAAACTGCTTCAATGGCTGAAGTGAGCTACCCCAAGAAACTCATTGCTGCCTTGACTGATACGCGAGGTGCTCGGATGAGATGAGACCCGCTGTCTTGAAGACTTTGGATTCTTTCGTTGGTCAATGTCACCAAAATGTCTTGGGAGTAGATCACACATCCAAGAAACCTCTTCTCGATGGAAGGTGATAGCTGTGATTTCTCTCTGTTGATCAGGAACCTATGAGAGGTCAGCAGAGTCAGGGTCGTCAGGAGATGATCTAGTAACTGAGCCTTGGTGGAGGCTTTCAGTAGCCAATTGTCTAAGCAAGGCACGATGTAAATGCCCTGACGTCTGAAGGCGGCCACCAGGACTACTGCTGTCTTGGTAAAGACTCTCAGAGCCACTGAGATCCCGAACAGCAGACAAGTCAATTGAAAACTGTGAAGATGAGCACCTTGCTGCACTGCGACCCATAGGAAACTGCAATGTGATGGAATAATTGTAATATGCAGGTAAGCATCTTGCAGACCAGTCACCTCTGCACAGTATTGATAGGACAGATCGAAGACTTCCCATTCTGAATTTGTTCTTCTGGAAAAAGGTGTTCAAGTAGGTCAAGTCTATTACGAGTTGCCATTTTACTCCAGGTTTGGGAACTGGAAACAGAGAGGAATAAACCCATTCGTCCTCTTGATGCGCTGGCATTTCTTATAATGTCCCCTTCCGGAGAAACTCTTGCACCAGAGACCACATCACTCCATCTTTGGATCGATTTATGATGAAGCAGGAAGGAAGCTCCATAAATTCTAGAGAATAACCCTCCGAATAATTGACAAGACCCAAGCGTCGTCTGATGTTGCTGACCACTCTGGATAGAAGCTGGGAAATCTTCCTCTCACCTTCTTGAAGCAGCTGGCATTTTAAGTGCTTTTCCTTACTAAAAGGCTTCTTCCCCTTGGATGTAGATGGCTGCGGCCTAGGAGCATAATGTTTTCTTTCTTGTGGTCTGGTGCTGAGTCTTAGGGACAATCTCTTCCAATTGCTACGGAACTGAAAAGACCTTTTAGGCTATGGGAATGAAGTGCCTTTGTTCTCGCCAAGAGATTTGAGAATGCTCTTGAGTTGTGGTCCAAAAAGGCTAGACGGTTGGAAGGAAAGACTGCAGAAGTGCATTTTTGGTGACATATCACAGCACCACTGCTTAATCCAAAGTGCTTTTCTTACTGAATTGGTAGTGGCCAGAGTCTTTGCGAACCCTCTCAAGGCATCTACTGATGAGCCACAGAGAAAATCAGTTGACGATTTGATGAGAGGGATCCTATCAAGAATCTCGTCTCAAGATACACCTTGCTCTAAGTCCTGTGAGAGGTGACTCAACCAGACCAGTAGGGCTCTAGCCACTGCAACTGTAGGTAACGATAATCTGGCTACTGCTGTTGCACCATATAAGCTTTCTTCAAGAACACATCTTGCTTCCTTTCCCCTGAGTCCTTATGAAGTGACAAATCTTCTGAAAGGAAAAACAACTTCTTAGATAGCTTTACCACTGCTAAATCCAGCTTCGGTGGGAACTCCCATTTCTGAAACTGCGCAGGGTCTAGTTTGAAGACAGAACTCAGGCGGGTCCCCAGACTGAGAGATTTTTCAGGTTTAGACCATTGTCCTTGAAGGCACTCAGACAGCAAGGAATGTCCTGGCAAGGCACGTTCCTTGAATGAGGGAAAGTACAACAATCTCTACATCTTGGATCTATGGTCCGAGGGTTGGTCAGACTCCAAGGCCTATTTTGTTGCCTTAATCAGCAAGGGAACTGCTTCCTTATTCAGGAGATAAAACTTGCCCCAACTCTTGTCCGTGGATTCTGACTCCGTATCTGACGCTGACTGCGAAGACGAACCAGAAGCCATGTCAGGTGTTGGGTCATGATGGCAGACCTCTGGACCCCTGGACACAGAGTCTCTGACCTCTTTGAAAAGTTTTCGCCATCTGCTCCTTAAATCAGCCCAGGAAGGTGGCAGGCTCGTATTGCACCGACCATCTGTGGCGCTATGCAATTAGTACAGAGCTCTTGGCTGTAGTCCTCTGATAGTGGCTGTTGACACTTGCTGCCATTGGTATGTCTGGATTTTCTCTTCCTCCTAAGAAAAGACATCTGTAAGATACAAGGCAAGGGATAATATAAAATGAGAAGTTCCCTGTCTATAATGCACCAGAAACCCACAGAGCCTTGGCACAGCTGCTGCTCGGCAGGAGAACCAAGTCTTACAGGCAGTGCCATCTCTTAATTTTCCCGCTTTCAATGACATCACCACCAGAATTTCCTTTTGCACGTATCGTGCATACGCGGGAGTCCCGCATGTTCCAAACCCGTAAGTGGCTGCGCCTGCTCCCCGCTCTGACAGACGGAGCCACAAGGGATGCCTAGGGACAACAAGGCAGCCATATACACACTTATTGCCCCTGAAACACCCCTGGGCACCGCTGGAAACATGGGGAGTCTCTGGCACACCGCAACACTAGGCTCAGAGGATGCAGCCAAGATTGACAGGTGAATGGAAGGCACAGCCACCTCTTACCTCTCTGCAGAGATGCTCTCCCACCCGGTGTCCAACAGCTGTACGATGACCACATCGCCACCGAATCTTCCATCTCCAGGGAACAGGACCTAACCGGTATGTAGGGGGAAGTGTATACACATAAGGCTAGGAACCCAGTGACCCATAGGGATGGATATACAGAACCTGCCAACCATGTCAGCATGTACATACACAGCGGGCTGAGGGACATATAGAATATGTTTGCAGAACCTGCCATTTAGACATCCCATTCAAGTGCAGGAGCCGAATGATGTATGGGAATACATATACAGGATCTGCTTCTAGATGCATATTGGGATTCATGGCTGGGATCTGAGTGATATATGAGAATATATATACAGAACCTAGTTGACCCATAAGATAAAGTCTTCTGGGCCATGAGAAGGGAAAATACTTGTTGTGAGGTTTCTCCCCCCCCTTTATAGGAGAGGTAACTTGAAGCTCATGGACCTCAATGCCAAAGCTCCAATGTGGCCCCCAATTATTGCAAATCTTTAATAACATTAGTCTTTTTCTATAGGCCAAAAGGACTTTTGGGGCCCCCTAGGCTCCAGGACCTGGGTGCGATTGCAGCCCCTGCACCTGTTGCAGTTACCCCCTGTTTACGCGTCTATACTGATGTTTAACCAGATCTACAATACATTCAGGATGCTCGGAAAGTTGACACATTTTTGAGAGAGGCAATAGCGATCATATTGGAAATAATCCATGAACCCAAGCCCCTTTCTGTTGATTTCTTTTATATATGGCACAGGCTCCAGGTGGTTAAAAGCAGTTATGGAGTGGAAGGGAACATTTCTGATTTAAAGCAGGTCTTAGAAAATACCATCGTGCTCTCTGCATAAATATTCAACATATATCCCGCCAGCAGCGTTCAGCTGTGCACAACCAGACAATTCATTAATGGGACTTCGCCTCCGAGATATTAAGCAATAAAATGGTGATGAATGGTCTGCTATGGCCGGGGTGTCAGCATCCGCCGGGGATGTTTTATGGAGAGCAGCCTTGTCGTAAGTTACCCAGAAACCAATGCTTTACACTATGGTGTAGGGCGGCATTAAAGAACTGTTCTAATAGGCCACAGCCACATTTGCTGCATTTCTTTTTACTTTGCGTTTTGTTTGTTGTTCCACACTTTCCTGCATTACAGCAGACCTCCCCACCTTGAAATGAAGGAAAGAGGGACATATGTCGGGATGAATATAGTGCTCCTTGACAGTTTCTATTTAATGTTCCAACAAAGAAATATTGCCCCTAGTAAAGCCCATTTATATTCCCATAAAGTATGGTACTGCTTACATGGCCCCCACACACAGTATGATGTCCCCACAGGAGATTGCTCTACACAAAGTATACTGTCCCCACAGTATATTCCCACACACATGGTATAATGTCACCAAAGTATATACCCCTCCACACACAGTATGATGTCCCCACAGGAGATTCCTCTACACAAAGTATACTGTCCCCACAGTATATTCCCACACACATGGTATAATGTCACTAAAGTATATACCCCTCCACACACAGTATGATGTCCCCACAGGAGATTCCTCTACACAAAGTATACTGTCCCCACAGTATATTCCCACACACATGGTATAATGTCAACAAAGTATATACCCCTCCACACACAGTATGATGTCCCCACAGGAGATTCCTCTACACAAAGTATACTGTCCCCACAGTATATTCCCACACACATGGTATAATGTCACTAAAGTATATACCCCTCCACACACAGTATGATGTCCCCACAGGAGATTCCTCTACACAAAGTATACTGTCCCCACAGTATATTCCCACACACATGGTATAATGTCAACAAAGTATATACCCCTCCACACACAGTATGATGTCCCCACAGGAGATTCCTCTGCACAAAGTATTCTGTCCCCACAGTACATTCCCACACACATGGGTGGTGACCATGGTGGCCATTTTGAAGTCGGCCATTTTGAATCCACCTTCATTTTTCTCAATGGGAAGAGGGTCATGTGACACAACAAACATATTGAGAATTTCATAAGAAATATAATGGTGTGCTTGGTTTTAACGTAACTTTATTCTTTCATGAGTTATTTACAAGTTTATGACCACTTATAAAATGTGTTCAAGGTGCTGACCATTGTGTTGGATTGTCAATGCAACCAGACTTGACCCGAACTTGAGCCTGAACCCCTTATAAGTTTATGGGGACCCAAATTTAAGCCATAAAATGGAGGCAGTAAGGGCTAGGGGAGCTGGATAAGTAAGCAAAATAGTGATTAACTAGTTAAATTATACATACCATGCTTCTGTGCCACTCTCACTACTGCTTCCGGGTCCGCTCAATAAGCCTCATACATATTCACTGCATCTCATCTTGCCCACCCTCTGTGATTGGTTGCGGTCAGACTCTGGCATAAAGGGCATCTGTGATTGGTTGCTGATGTACACTGATGTAAAAACAAATAAACTGTTGGAAAAAAATGCGTCGGGTCCCCCGTATTGAATAAGTGTCCTCTCACTAGAGCTTCTGGGACCACACTGGCAGCCACAGAGGAGTCTCACAATCCAACAGCGGGTTCAACTGAGTTCAATGACAGTAGCAGGGAAGCCTTCCAGTGACAAATTGGGGACCCCACTTTATTTTTTATATTATTTAGATCATTTTTAAAAAAAGGCTTTGGGTCCCCCATATTTTGGGACTCAATGAATATAAGGCTCACAACTGGTGGCTGTAGGCCGCATCTATGTGCTTTATCTGCACTGAGAATCAAAAATATAGGGACTCAGCTGAACCCGCTGCTGGATTGTGAGTCTCCTCCGTGGCTCCTAGTGTGGTCCCAGAAACTGCAGTGAGAGGACGCTTTTTCAATACGGGGGATCCCACACATATTTTTTTTCCCAATTATTTATTTATTGTATAAGATGGGCACAACAGCACGGTAATTATGACTTATCTGGTTAATCACCATTTTTCTTCCTTTTGCAGCTTTTCTAGCTATACCCAAACTGTAACTCGTACAACCCTGTGCGAGTTCACCCATCACTACTCTTAAAGAAGCCGATATGCCAATATGGCAGCAATTAGTATCTGACGCTAGGGAGCTCCTGCCTGAGGCACCCATTTCATCTCATGCTTTTGTTCCGTCCTGGCCCGTCACCTTAAATGTTAAAAACTTGAAGCCGTACTTCTGGGTGTCTTTTTCCAGGACCTGCCTCCTGCTGATCACTCTGTCCTTTGGTCAATCCTCTAAATTGTCTCCAATAAAGCACTCTTTATCTTGGTCAACTCTGTCTTCCTCCAGGATCTCGCTATCCATAGCCTTGGTATCCTTTTCCTCCTAGGACATCTAGATCATGAGGTTTTGTTCTGTGGCTAGACCTTAGGTCCTTCACTACTGCAATCTGGGCCCTATTTGATCTCCTGGCAGAAAACAGTCACTGTCACTTCAGTGCTCCTCCCATACAAGGCTTGTCCCATACGTTAAAGCTCGTTTACCCTACTGACTGGCACAACACAGCCTATCACTAACAATACATGTGATAATTCATATTTACTTCATTAACACCTATCACTTTATACATCACATATCATAACATAATATTGGTGTCTTCAAGGTGGAATGTGGGCAATATGTCCATCTCATTACACTGGGACCTGTTAACTTCTTGCTCCTCCATTGTACTCAACTGTATCTGTCTTTTTGATGACACATATACAACTGAATTCGGAACATATCTCTGACCTTCCAGGACAGCTGTATGAAATGGTGACCTAGGATTGTTGGGGCATTTGCTGCGGTATTGTCCTGCATGGGAGGGACCCATTGTATAATTCATCCTGAGCTTGCAGGTATGTGAAGGAAATATCAAACTTTGCATAAATAAGTAGTAAAAGTGAATATTAGAAACTCTGTAATAAATCTTTTAAGAGAAATGTGCATCTTTCTCCACTTATGAGCCACCACCAACTTCTTGAATTCATCATTAATTCTGAAAAAGTGTTGAAATCCATCTTCTCAACAAATTAGGTTTGCAGTCATTGATTTAAGTCATTGGAAGAGTGATGTGACAGGAGCAGAATGAGAGAGACGATGAGAGATGGTGCTGCTGCTTTCCAGTAAGTGTTTTATCTCACCTCAGTGGATTTACAGCTATTCTAATAGTATATTGTCCTTCTTGATGTTTCTTTATCAAATAGGTGAATCTTAAATCATTGATTCGAGACTTGTATATGTGGCACCCCTGCGGCGGATTGCCACAGGATCCACCGGTGCAAGGAGGGAATTACACCTTGGTTTGCACAGCACACCACACCTTTCCACCCCAGGCCTGAAGGGGGAGCTCTACTGGCTGCCTTAAGCCAGTTCCCCTTTAAAACATCCAGGCCTGAGGGGAGGAGTCAGTCAGTCCCAAGAGTTAGTCTCAGTAGTGAGTCTGAGGAGAGAGTCGGAGGAGTGAGGAGCTGGTCGCTGGGAGAGATCCAGGCCCAGGACCAGGGACCACTGATCGCTATGTTACACCCTAGGGAAAGGGTCGGAGGCAAGCGGAAGAAACAGGGAATCAAGAAAAAGGAACCAGTTGCTATAGCCCTTTAGTACACCCGGACACCGGAGTCCGACGCTGTTACCATTCATTGCTACAGCAAAAGCCCGGATGACTCAGGAGAAGTCCACCCCTGACGAGAACAAGTAAGAGACGCTAAACTGACCAAGCATAGGACCAGGGGCCATAGGAGAAACAGGGACCCCGCAGAAGGACCTCATTGCCAGTTTAGGACAAAGCCCAGAGAGGGAGAAGAAGCGGTGGGTTCAAGCACAGGCAGGACTCATAGTAACATAGTAACATAGTTTTTAAGGTTGAAGGAAGACTTTTAAGTCCATCTAGTTCAACCCATAGCCTAACATGTTGATCCAGAGGAAGGCAAAAAAAAACCCTTGTGGCAACACTAAGGTCCACATTGGGGAAAAAAATTCCTTCCTGACTCCAGATATGGCAATCAGACTAATTCCCTGGATCAACACCCTATCAAATAATCTAGTATATATAACTGGTAATATTATAATTTTCAAGAAAGGCATCCAGGCCCTTCTTAAATGTTAGTAGTGACTCACTCATTACAACATCATGTGGCAGAGAGTTCCATAGTGTCACTGCTCTTACAGTAAAGAATCCGCGTCTGTGATTATGATTAAACCTTCTTTCCTCCAGACGTAGAGGATGCCCCCTTGTCACAGTCTCAGGCCTAAGAGTAAAGAGATCATTAGAAAGGTCTCTGTACTGTCCCCTCATATATTTATACATTATTATAAGATCACCCCTAAGCCTTCGTTTTTCCAAGCTAAATAACCCCAAGCTTAATAACCTGTGTTGGTATTGCAGACCCCTTAGTCCTCTAATGACTTTTGTCGCTCTTCTCTGGACCCGCTCTAGTTCAGCTATGTCCTTCTTATACACCGGAGACCAGAATTGTACACAGTATTCTAAGTGTGGTCGCACTAGTGACTTGTATAGAGGTAAAATTATGTTCTCCTCATGAGCATCTATGCCTCTTTTAATGCATCCCATTATTTTATTTGCCTTTGCAGCAGCTGCCTGACACTGGCCACTAAATGTGAGTTTGTCATCTACCCATACACCCAGGTCTTTTTCAGTGACAGTTTTGCCCAGTGTTTTACAATTAAGCACATAATTATACCTTTTGTTTCCTCTGCCCAAGTGCATGACTTTACATTTATCCCCATTAAAGCTCATTTGCCATTTAGCAGCCCAAGCTTCTAGTTTACATAAATCCTCCTGTAATATAAAATTGTCCTCCTCTGTATTGATTACCCTGCAGAGTTTAGTGTCATCTGCAAATATTGAGATTCTACTCTGTATGCCCCCTGCAAGGTCATTAATAAATATATTAAATAGAAGCGGGCCCAACACTGACCCCTGTGGTACCCCACTGTTAACTGTGACCCATTCTGAGTGTGTTCCATTAATGACCACCCTTTGTTTCCTATCACTAAGCCAGTTCTTAACCCACTTACATATATTTTCCCCTATCCCCATTGCCCTCATTTTATGTATCAACCTTTTGTGTGGCACCGTGTCAAAAGCTTTTGAAAAGTCCATATACACCACATCCACTGCATTTCTTTGGTCCAGTCCAGAACTTACTTCTTCATAGAAGCTTATCAGATTAGTTTGACAGGAACGGTCCCTCCTAAAACCTCATCCCAAACCACAGAGCACAAAGACAAAGGAGGCCTCATAACTTTCTAAGGTGGAAGTCCCAAGTTGCACTGGGGACTTGGTTATTACTCTGGACTGTACCAGTTACCCTGTCACCAGTAAAAGGTACCGAAACAACAATTCCTGTGTGTCTGTGTTCCTGTCTAAACGCCGTAATTAACCGCCTTGTCTGCAGAGACGCAACTACTACTCCCCTCATCCATCCCCGTTGCCCTGAGGTAAAGCTCCACCCGTGGGGAGCTGTACCACACTCTGCTGCACCCTCCATCACCTCAGCGGCCGGCTGCAGTGCTGGTATACATATTACTAGGTACCATAGGTGGCGTCACGTTAACAATCCCCTTTATCCCCCTCCGCTCCCCGCCATTGAGGGTCCAGGGCACTGGACCGGGGACCGACCAGCCGTGATCCCTCATCAAAGCCACCATCAGCCCCGGTACCCAAGTACTCCATACCCTGTCGACCGCCTCATATACAGTGCCTACAAGTAGTATTCAACCCCCTGCAGATTTAGGTGGTTTGATAAGATGCCAATAAGTTAGAGCCTTCAAACTGCAAACGAGAGTAGGATTTATTAACAGAATCATAAATCTTACAAACCAAAAAGTTATGTTGCTCAGTTGAATTTTAATAAATTTTAAACATAAAAGTGTGGGTCAATTATTATTCAACCCCTATGTTTAATATTTTGTGGAATAACCCTTGTTTGCAATTACAGCTAATAATCGTCTTTTATAAGACCTGATCAGGCCGGCACAGGTCTCTGGAGTTATCTTGGCCCACTCCTCCATGCAGATCTTCTCCAAGTTATCTAGGTTCTTTGGGTGTCTCATGTGGACTTTAATCTTGAGTTCCTTCCACAAGTTTTCAATTGGGTTAAGGTCAGGAGACTGACTAGGCCACTCCATCACCTTGATTTTTTCCCTCTTGAACCAGGCCTTGGTTTTCTTGGCTGTGTGCTTTGGGTCGTTGTCTTGTTGGAAGATGAAATTACGACCCATCTTAAGATCCTTGATGGAGGAGCGGAGGTTCTTGGCCAAAATCTCCAGGTAGGCTGTGCTATCCATCTTCCCATGGATGCGGACCAGATGGCCAGGCCCCTTGGCTGAGAAACAACCCCACAGCATGATGCTGCCACCACCATGCTTGACTGTAAGGATAGTATTCTTGGGGTCGTATGCAGTGCCATCCAGTCTTCAAACGTCACGTGTGTGGTTGGCACCAAAGATCTCGATCTTGGTCTCATCAGACCATAGAACCTTGAACCAGTCTGTCTCAGAGTCCTCCAAGTGATCATGAGCAAACTGTAGACGAGCCTTGACATGATGCTTTGAAAGTAAAGGCACCTTACGACTCGTCTGGAACGGAGACCATTGCGGTGGAGTACGTTACTTATGGTATTGACTGAAACCAATGTCCCCACTGCCATGAGATCTTCCCAGAGCTCCTTCCTTGTTGTCCTTGGGTTAGCCTTGACTCTTCGGACAAGCCTGGCCTCGGCACGGGAGGAAACTTTCAAAGGCTGGCCAGGCCGTGGATGGCTAACAGTAGTTCCATAAGCCTTCCACTTCCGGATGATGCTCCCAACAGTGGAGACAGGTAGGCCCAACTCCTTGGAAAGGGTTTTGTACCCCTTGCCAGCCTTGTGACCCTCCACGATCTTGTCTCTGATGGCCTTGGAATGCTCCTTTGTCTTTCCCATGTTGACCATGTATGAGTGCTGTTCACAAGTTTGGGGAAGGTCTTAAATAGTCAGAGAAGGCTGGCAAAAGAGATAATTAATCCACACATGTGAAGCTCATTGTTCTTTGTGCCTGAACTACTTCTTAATACTTTAGGGGGACCAAACAGAATGCTGGTGGTTTGAGGGGTTGAATAATAAATGACCCTCTGAATTAACTTTTAACGCTTTAAAAAAATAAATAAATAAATAAAAAAAATCTTTTTGGCTGCAGTGCATTTCCCACTTCCAGGCTGATCTACAGTCCGAATGTCACAAGGCCAAGCTAATTCCGCATGTGTCAACCAGCTAAATCTGCAGGGGGTTGAATACTACTTGTAGGCACTGTAGTTCCGGGATCTTTGATGACTAGTACAATAAATGGGCTGCAAGACTTGGACCCACTCATTCAAGAGTGGGACTAACTGCAGTACCTGGTGCGGCCTTCTATATAGTCGAGCACCGGTGCTTAGGCAAATCATGAATGTGCATCACTCACAAGAACGCTAATAGATGAGGGTACTGTTGGTCAGACCCCCACTGACCAAATAAGGCCACCAGTGATAACGTTGTGGAGGAAGTCTTGGTGAATCACCCAAAGAACTCTGCAAATTGTCACTTCAGTAAGGAAGTGGATGAACTCCAGCGCCACCTTTAGATAGCTCCTCAAAGTCATAGTTGCTTTTTGACAAGCCTTTTAATATGACTAGAGATTTGCCCTAGTCATATTAAAAGGCTTGTCAGAAAGCGACTATGACTTTGAGGAGCTACCTAAAGATGGCGCAGGAGTTCATGCACTTCCTTACTGAAATGACAATTTTCATATTTCCTAGAGGAGGGATGCGGCATTAAATCTCCTTATCTACTTAACTGTCTTCTTATGGTTGCAGGCAAACTCCTCTCCATAAGGTAGATAGCAAGTTCCCAGACGCATGAACTCTATGAGATGCAGATAGCAATATGGTCCAGAGACTGGTTTACACATCTGCCTATGAAATAAACAGATCTCAGCCATGTGTCGGTGGATTTTAGGTGCATATAGGGTTAAATTGCAAACGTTTTAGATTTCCAGATTACGGTAATTGCCCCCTTTTCTCCCAATTCCCATTCCACCGTCCCATGTCCCACCCACTGATCCCTCACAGCTTTGAAAAAGACAGGAAAATCCTTGGGGTCAACCTTCCGTCAGCTTTATCTGTGGAGAGGCCCCGGCGTATATTTGCTATTTTTATCGCACTCCCATATAAGGAGAGCAAGATATAACAAATCCTTTTTAATAAGCATATAAAGGTCAGAGCCAGGGCCACACTCCTCTCTCTACTCAGTCTCATTAAGATGTGTTTATATTGATTTGGTTTAGATTTTAGCTAATCTCCCTCATTTGGATTAGGTAATGTTAAATGTTTTCCAAATGGCAGCATCTTAAAGGGACAGTAGAGCGATTGCTGAAATGTGCCTTTCCTGTCCTCGAAAAATGACTGGGAATGGAGTTACTATCAAATCACTGAACCCTGTTCTGATCCTGAGTTACATCCTGTATTATACTCCAGAGCTGCACTCACTATTCTGCTGGTGCAGTCACTTTGTACATACATTACATTACTTATCCTGTACTGATGATGAGTTACATCCTGTATTATACTCCAGAGCTGCACTCACTATTCTGCTGGTGGAGTCACTATGTACATACATTACATTACTTATCCTGTACTGATCCGGAGTTACATCCTGTATTATACTGCAGAGCTGCACTCACTATTCTGCTGGTGGAGTCACTGTGTACATACATTACATTACTTATCCTGTACTGATCCTGAGTTACATCCTGTATTATACTCCAGAGCTGCACTCACTATTCTGCTGGTGGAGTCACTGTGTACATACATTGCATTACTTATCCTGTACTGATCCTGAGTTACATCCTGTATTATACTCCAGAGCTGCACTCACTATTCTGCTGGTGCAGTCACTGTGTACATACATTACATTACTTATCCTGTACTGATCCTGAGTTACATCCTGTATTATACTCCAGAGCTGCACTCACTATTCTGCTGGTGCAGTTACTGTGTACATACATTACATAACTTACCCTGTACTGATCCTGAGATACATCTTGTATAATTCTCCAGAGCTGCACTCACTGTTCTGCTGGTGGAGTCACTGTGTACATACATTACATTACTTATCCTGTACTGATCCTGAGTTATATCCTGTATTATACTCCAGAGCTGCACTCACTATTCTGCTGGTGGAGTCACTGTGTACACACATTACATTACTTATCCTGTACTGATCCTGAGTTATATCCTGTATTATACTCCAGAGCTGCAGTCACTATTCTGCTGGTGCAGTCACTGTGTACATACATTAGATTACTTATCCTGTACTGATCCTGAGTTACATCCTGTATTATACTCCAGAGCTGCACTCACTATTCTGCTGGTGCAGTCACTGTGTACATACATTACATTACTTATCCTGTACTGATCCTGAGTTACTGTATATCCTGTATTATAATTTACTATTAATCTGCAGCTTTCAACGCTTATACAGTCCTCTGCAAATGTTTTAGGCTACTATGGAAAAAATGCTGCAAAGTCAGAATGCTTTCAAAAATTGAAATGTTAATAGTTTATTTTTACTAATTATTAAAATGCAAAGTGAAGGAACAAAAAAGAAATCTAAATCAAATCACTATTTTCTGTAACCTCGCTTTGCTTTCAAAATAGCATCAACGTATCATTTCTCTAGGTATACTTGTGCACAGTTTTCAAAGCAACTCAGCAGGGAGGTTGTTCTAAACATCTTGGAGAACTAACCTCCTATCTTCTGTAGATGAGACTTGTGCAAATCCTTCTGTCTCCTTATGGAATCCCACACAGACTGGACGATGAGATCAGGGTTCTGTTGGGCCATGTTATCCCTTCCAGGACTCCTTCTTCTTCTTTACACTGAAGACATTTCTTAATGACATTGCCTTTATGTTTGAGATCTGCACCAATCAGACGCCTCCCTGATGTTATTATATGATGGATAAGTATCTGCCGGTATTTCTCAGTATTGAAGATACCATTAATCTTGACCAAATCCTCAACTCCATTTGCTGTAATGCAGCCCCAGATTTGCAAGGACCCTCCACCGCACTTTACGTTTACCTGCAGACGCTCATTATTGTTCCAGCCCCAAATTGAAAAACAGCCTTTTGTTACAATCAAAATTTCACATCTGACTCATCAGTCCTGAGCACCTGCTGACATATTCCTACACCCCATTTCCTATGTTTTTGTGCATAGTTTAGTTGTTTGTCCTTGTTTCCATGTCTAAGGTATAGTTCTTATCCATAAGACCACCTCTGGCCAGTCTTCTCCATACAGTAGATATATGTAGCTGGGTTCTTCTGGTTTCTTCCAGGTCTAAGCTGATGGCACTGCTGGACATCTTCTCATTTCAAAGGAAAGTAATCATGATGCATCTTTCATCTGCTGCACTAAGTCTCATTGGGCAACCAGTAAGGCCGGCTTCACACCACATTTATTTGCTGTCAGGTTCTGTCCGGTGTTTTGCAGGAAGCACCAGACAGAAGCTGACAGCCCCGAACAAAACAGAACCGGAAGTCAAATATGTCCTCCGATTCTGTTTTCTGCCGGAATCAGCGGCTTCCGCTGTCCAGTGCTGAAATATCAGCATAGCGTCTGGAGGGAGCTAGCCGCGGTGCTGAAATTTCAGCTGCCGCTGTTCAGGTGCTGAACAAGCGCAGCTTGAATTTCAAAGCCGCCGCTCATTCAACACCTGGCATTCAGGAACTGGATAGTTTTGCTGGCGAATCCGGCACCCATAGACTTCCATGTTATGGGGCGCTGGATCGCTCCAGATTCCGGTGGATCCGGGAGGATCTGGTTTTGATTGATTTTTGCCCCGGACACAAGAAATGCTGCATGCTCTGATTTTGTGTCTGGGGCAAAAAAACAAATCCCCTGGATCCAGCCAGACAGACAGCAAAATGGATGGCAAATAGCTGCTATCCGGCCCCATAGGGATACAATAGAGGTCAAATCGGATCCGGGGCTGTCTGGATCATACCGGACAGCCCCGGATCCCAAAAATCGTGGTGTGAAGCCGGCCTCAGTCTACAGTCGTCAACATTGCCCATTTTATGGTATCCTTAAAGCCAAGAAATAGAGGCAGACGCATATCTATTATGCAATACCATCAGCGAGACATATCTGATTGACTCCAAACTTATTCTACATCAGGACAATAACCCCCAAATTTATAGCCAATGTAATTAACAACTATATTCTTCTTAAAAAAAAAAAAACAAGGAGTCCAGTAAGTGATGATACAACGCCACAGAGCCTGGATTTCAACATCATCCAGTGTGTCTGGGATTAACTGAATAGATACAAGGATTTATGCGATTCTCATACACAGAGGATCTGTGGTTAGTTCTCCAAAAATTTTTGGAACAAACCCCCTTTGATTTCCCTTTCAAACGTGTCTGCAGTGTACAAAGAATAGTATGCTGTTTTGAAGGCAAAGCAATCACACCTATTCAACAAATTGATTTGAAAAACCCCCCTTTTTTTAATGTCAGAAACAACAAAAATCTTAAGTTAAATTTAAAACACCTAACAGTTCGGGGAGTATTTTTTTTGGTTTAAAAGGCTATATAAAACTGTTATATACTGTATGTTAATATCAAATATTAATCCGGGCCCTTTTAAAACCCCTCCTAATGGGGTAAATATAATCGTGACATAGAAACACATATATTGAAATATAGGGGTTGGGGAAGTTAATTAAGCCTAACTGAGAATAATTAAAGTAGAGAATGTATTTCAGGGCGGGATCGATAAGTAAATTCTCTTAGTCTTGCCCAGAAAACTGTTCAGCGCTCCATGAGTTTTTTATTTATGACCCTCCATTATATTCCCCCAGTGTTTTCCTTAGCCCAATTTGTGGTTTATGTGATCACATTAGATTGTTCTACAAATTTTGTGAATCTTTTTCTTTTTGAACTTACAGAGCCCTAAGGCCCCCTTTAATTGGGGACTTAAATTGGGGGGCAAAAGGGCATCACTTTACCATTAAATTCAGGTTTGGGATTGCCCCTTTTTTTGGGAAATATCTACTCTAATAAAAAAAAAAAAAAAATAGCACAAAACATAAAAAAAATGGACACCATCAATTTCCCTTTTTTTTCTTGTTTAAAAAGAAACAAGGAGCAATAGAACATTGCCAAACCCAGTGGTTTTATATTATCTTCATTATTTGTTTAACTTCTGTAGCGCAAATAAGCCCCGACTATGGGACTGCCACTCAACACAAAGAAAAAAAGATATTGACCCACTGCCAGGGACGACATGGATACATTTGAGATTGGGCG
>JARQOC010000006.1:418138678-418153742 GCA_033576535.1 Allobates femoralis | reverse complement strand
TATGATAGATGCCAGTTTTTAATAATTAGGGTCAAGCCCCCCGGGGCTGCCGAAATGGTGTTTTTTTGGGAAATTTTGTACAGAAGAGTCAAGGGGTGAAGTTCTCACTATAATAGGGGAAAAAAGCTGAATATTATATAGCTTCAAACGTAAAGATTGTATATACATGTATATCACAGCAGGGTCCCTATCTTATATCCAAGAGGTATAGATTATTACAGTTGTACATTGCCTTGAATAAGTATTCATACACTGTGAACTTTTCCACATTTTTTCATATTTTATCCACAAACTTAAAGTGTAAATGTTATTTCATTGAAAAAAAAGAAACCAATACTGCACTGGTTGTTAATGATGGGTCACATAACAGCTCAAATAATGCTTTTTTTGTGCCATGTGACTTATTTTCTCACATTTTTCTGTGCTCTTTTAAAAACTGCATTTTATGGCTGTGTGGGCGTAGCGAGCGTCCCCCAGTGTCTGCAAGCAATGTGTGTGTATTTCCACAGCTTCTGAGAGCAGGCTGATAGGGAGCAGTGTGATGTGCTAGCAGAGAAGGGGTTAACAGAGATCCTGACTGAGCTTTGTGGAGCCAGATGACAGATCAGAAGCTTGTGCCAAGGAAAGAGGAGTTTACAGTGGTACTGACATTCTGACATTACTTAGCAACTATACTGTGGCCTGTGGTAAACTGATACATTATTATCACCAACTGCAGTCAGCAGTGTAGGCCCCACCCCCTTCCTTATATGGTTACATGCCCTGTATTCAGTGTGAAGACGACTTTGAGTGAGAATAAACATGTGTCTGCGTCACATACAGTGTAGTGGGGACACTTTGTGGAAGGTTTATGAGTCGTTTTCAACCACATTTAATTAATAAAGTATATTTGAAAGTTTATTATCTTCACTTGCTCTACATTATTATTAAACAAAAATGAAACGGCAGTTACACTTAAAAAAATTTTTTATTGGAATTTTATATAAAATTCCATCATAATGCATGTTACAACTTTCAGATTTATATTTTTTAAATATTTAGAAAACCATGTATCTACACTTCACAAATACTTCCTACTTAGTGTTGGTATGTAACGTAAAATCCCAATAAGAGTAGGGTCACACTTGCAGCCGGGCACTGCAGATCATCATCCGGTTTTGAGCAGTAAAAGTGCTCTGAACCGGATCAGGAACCGCAACCCATAGGAGCCCATTATAGTACCCGCTTGCGGATTTGCAGCCTGCGTTACAAATCATGCAGGCTGCAGTTTTCACAGCGGTATCTCTGCCGCAGCAGGTTTGCTATAATGGGCTCCTATGGGAGCCCATGCGGCTGCCACAAGGCATATGGAATGCCTGCAGCAGCCAGCGGCATAGTTCATCCCTGCTGCAGTTAATGTGGCCATTTATATTGCTGGCTATTGCCAGCATTTTCATTTTTCTGAATGAACCCGGCGGCTCCTCACTGTGTATGACATGCAGTACGTAATGTATGTACTGTATGACTCGCTAGCCTTGGACCTGAAAGCATTAACATTAGGTCTATGGCGGTGCGCTGTCCATAGACCTAATGTTAAAGCTTCCAGCACCAAGGCTAGCAGCTCATACACTACGTAAATTACATACTGTATGTCATACACAGTGAGGAGCCGCCGGGTTCATTCAGAAGAATGAAAATGCTGACAATAGCCAGCAATACTATAAATGGCCACATTAACCCCTCACATGCCCACCTGAGTGGACAGCATGTCTCTAGGGAGGGTGGGCACCCCCTAGAGACATGTTGCCCACATCTGTTATTAAGATTAACCCTTTGTTCATCCCTGTGGCAGCAGGGATGAACAAAGCATACGGTAACCGGATTACTCCGGATTACACATCCTGAGCAATCAAGTTACCGCATTCCGGTTTGCAGGACACATTTTGTCAAAAAAATGTGTCTGAAGGCAATTGCGGTTATCGCATCCGAATCAGGATGCGGTAACCGCAATTACCTGTCCAAATGTGACCCCAGGCTAAGATACATTTAAGTTTGTGAGTGTAATGTGAAAAAATGTGGAAAAGTTCACGTAATATGCCTAGGGTCACACATGAGTGCTGGATCTGTTATTGGCATCAGTTTTTTAACTTTAGAATTTTAAGTCCAAATACTGATGCCGTTAATGGATCCTGGACTCAAGAGTGACTGCACTGGTATTTGTTTTTGCAACGAATCTAAAAAATGCTGCAATTTACGTTTTTTGGATGCAGGAATAAAATGGATCCGTTTTTTTAACATGGGGCCCTATGGGAAACGTATCCGTTAACAAATGGCACATATAGGTACCATCCATTGATGGATCCGTTTTTGCTAGCAGTTTTGGCAAAAAAGTCCAAAAAACACATAGCTGCACAGGAGGCTCAAAAACCAGCCGTAAAATAACGGATCAGTTATTGGAACCATGGAAAAAAATTGATTGCATGTGTGATCCTAGCTATGAATATTTTTCAAGGCACTGTATATAACGAATAACCGAGGTTATACCAGCATGCTCTATATCACTATATACAGAAGATGTATAACTAATACCAGCTGTACATATATAATTATATATAGGATATACCCAGTTATACAGCATGCTCTATATCACTATATACAGAAGATGTATAACTTATACCAGCTGTACATATATATTATATACAGAATATACCCAGGTTATACCAGCATGCTCCATATCACTATATACAGAAGATGTATAACTTATACCAGCTGTACATATATAATTATATACAGAATATACCCAGGTTATACAGCATGCTCCATATCACTATATACAGAAGATGTATAACTTATACCAGCTGTACAAATATAATTATATACAGAATATACCCAGGTTATACCAGCATGCTCCATATCACTATATACAGAAGATGTATAACTTATACCAGCTGTACAAATATAGTGATATACAGAATATACCCAGTTAAACCAGCATGCTCCATATCACTATATACAGAAGATGTATAACTTATACCAGCTGTACATATATAATTATATACAGAATATACCCAGGTTATACCAGCATGCTCCATATCACTATATACAGAAGATGTATAACTTATACCAGCTGTACAAATATAGTGATATACAGAATATACCCAGGTTAAACCAGCATGCTCCATACACTATATACAGAAGATGTATAACTTATACCAGCTGTACATATATAATTATATACAGAATATACCAGGTTAAACCAGCATGATATACAGTGGTGAGAAAAAGTGTTTGCCGCCTTCCGGAATTCTTATTCTTTTGCATGTTTGTCGCACTTACATGTTTGAGATCACCAAATTTAAATGTTAGACAAAGATAGCACAAGTAAACACAAAATTCAGATTATAAATGAAGGTCTTTATTATTAAGGGAAAAAGAGATCGAAACCTACAGGACCTATGTGAAAAAGTGATTGCCCCTTTAACCTAATAACTGGTTGGGCCACCATTAGCAGAAACAACTGCAGTCAAGAATTTGTAAATAACTGGCAATGAGTCTTTACATCGCTCTGGAGGAAGTTCATGAACTGTCTTTTTAAGGTCCGACCACAGCATCTGAATCGGATTAAGCTCAGGACTCTGACCTGGCCTCTCAAAAGTCTTATTTTTTCTTTTCTTAAGCCATTCAGAGGTGACTTGTGGGTCTTGGATCATTTTCTGCTGCATAACCAAGTGCTCTTCAGCTTGAGGTCACAAACAGATGGCGCACATTCTCCTTCAGGATTTTTTGGTAGACAGCAGAATTCATGGTTCCATTTCCCACAGCAAGTCTTCCAGGTCCTGAAACAGTAAATCAGCCCCAGACCATCATACGACCACCACCATATTTTACTGTTGGTATGATGTTTCTTTTACTGAAATGGTTTGTTATTTCTATACCACATGTAATGGGACAAAAACCTTCCAAAACGTTCAACTTTAGTCTCATCAGTCCTGCAGAGTATTCTCCCAAAAGTCTTGGGGATCATCAAGATGTTTTCTGGCAAAACTGAGATGAGACTTTACGTTCTTTTTGCTCAGCAGAGGTTTTCGTCTTGGATCTCTGCCATGCGGCCATTAGTGCCCAGTCTCCTTCTTATGGTGGAGTCATGAACAATGACCTTAACTGAGACAAATGAGGCCTGCAGGTCTTTGGATCTTGTTGTGGGGTCTTTTGTGACCTCTTTTGCTGCGCTCTTAGGGTAATTTTGGTTAGCTGGTCACTCCTGGGAAGGCTCAACACTATTAATTGTCACCATTTGTAAATAATGGCTCTTACTGTGGTTCGCTGGAGTCCAAATGCTCTAGAAATGGATTTATAACGTTTTTTTCCAAACTGATAGATCTCAATTACTTTGTTTTCTATTTGTTCCTGTATTACTTTGGATTGCGGAATGATGTATAATTAGGTCTACTTTACTTTGTCAGGCAGGTCCCATTTAAATGATTTCTTGATTAAGAACAGGTGTGGCAGTAATCAGGGTGTGGCTAGGGAAAGTGAACTCAGCTTCTCAAAGATGTGATAAACCATGGTTAATTTATGTTTTAAGGGGAAGGGGGTAACCACTTTTTCACACAGAGCCCTGTAGGTTTGTATTTCTTTTTCCCCTAATAATACAGACCTTCATTTATAAACTGAATCCTGTGTTTACTTGTATTTTCTTTGTCTAATATTTACATTTGTTTGGTGTTCTGAAACATCTAAGTGTGACAAACATGCAAAATAATAAGAAATTAGTAAGGGGAAAACCCTTTTTCACACCACTGTCCAGCGCTCAGCATAAATAAGTACACTCCATTTGAAAAGTAAGATTTTAATTACTATCTCACTGAACACAAGAACAATTTCCACAATTTTGACAAGACTGAGTTTCATAGAACATTTTTTAACCCATAGCATGAAAGTAAGATTAATATAAAATCTAACTTTCACTACAAAATCTTCTGTTTTACTGTAAGTGAACCTGTCAGTAGTTTTTTTTTTTTTGCATATAAGCTGTGGCACCACCAGTAAGGCTTTATATACAGCATTCTGGAATACTGTATATAAAGCCCCAGGCCGATCTGTATAACGCAAAAAACAGCTTGTATTATACTCACCTGGGGGACAATCTGGTCCGATGGGTGTCTCTGGTCTTGAACTGGCGTAGCTTAGAAAATTCCGTGTCATGTATTATATTTTATTTATTTATATAGCGCCATTATATTCCAAGGCGCTTTACTTATGCTAAAAGGGCAGACTAAGGAAAGTAAAATAGTAAAATACAATGAACAAATTAAAGTGGACAAATTCGGTCGTAACAGATACAAAGAGGGTAGAAATCCTGCTCTGCGAGGGCTCACAGTTCAGGGATGGGGGGGGATACAGTGGGAGGGGAAGTTGGCCGTCGTGAGGGGGTGTGGTGGGGGGGTCTTATTGCAGGAGGTATGCTTGGGCGGACAGGTGGGTCTTCAGGCTTTTTGAAAGGTTCCCAGGGTAGGAGAATGTTTGATGTGGGTTTGGGGCAGTGAGTTCAGAGTCTGGGTGACAGCACGGGGGAAATCTGTATGCGGTTGTGGGGAAGAGGAGATAGAGGAGGGAGTAGCTGAGGAGACAGCCTTTGGGAGGATGCATGGTTGCTGAGGTGAGGTAACGGGAGACAGTCAGAGATGTTGGAGGGGACAAGTTGCTGAATGGCTTTGTATGTATGGTTATATTTAAAACCGGGATCTCTGGAAGCAGGGACGCCAGTGAAGGGTCTAGGCAGAGGGGGGAGTTAGCGGGAGACAGATGGATTAGGCGGCAGCGGAGCTTCAAATAGATTGGAGAGTGCAAGAAGGTATTAGGGAGGCCGTGAGCAGGTTGTCATAATCGAGGCGGGAGATGATGATAGAGGTGAATAAAGTTTTAGCAGTGTCGTGGTCAAGGAAAGTGCGAATCCTATAGATGTTTTTGAGCTGGAGTCGGCAGGAGGTGGCGAGGGCCTGTATGTGCGGCTTGAAGGAGAGGGAAGAGTCAAGGATAACCCTGAGGCACTTGGCATGGGGGACTGGAGAGAGAGAGCAGTCGTTGACGATGATGGATATGTCAGGTAGTGAGGGGGAGCGTCTTGGGGGGAAGACTATGAACTCGGTTTTGTCATGTCACTGCCTGATCAGTCTGATCTTATGACTCATAAGAAAAAGAATGTGACTGGATGATTGTCGTCACACACTAAGAGAAAACCTGTATTATGCCTCAATCAGCAAGACTTACAGAAATGGAAGAAAGTGAGGTAAGAATTACAGAAATGAGATCAGAAATGGTAGAAAGGGAGGCAAGAGCTGCTTTCTCAAGGGCCATGGAAGAAAGGAACGTAAGAATGACAGAAATGAGTTTAGAAATGGAAGAAATGCACACACCCAATTTGACTACGGGATTGTAGGGAGTGTGGATTTGGGGGGCAGGATTGATGATGGGATGGGTTTGGGGGTTGTGGGGGGTGTTTTTTAGGGGGTGGGTTTGGAGGGGTGCGGGTTTAAGGGGGGGTTGGGAGGGTGGGAGGCGAAAATTTTTTAGGGCCAGCGGTGGGTGCACGATGTTGAGGTGCAGCGGGGATGTATCTTTGGTGGCAGCCGGTTGAAGTGAGTCAGGTTTGGGGCTGTGATGGGAAGAAATTTTGGGGTGATGGGGGCAGGGGTTGCGTGGAAGTGGGAGAAGGTGTTGGGGGGGGCGCGCAGCGTGAGGATGGATAGGGCGACGAGTTCTAGGTAGATTAATGCATTACAGTGGATAATACCACTACATACACATCAGATGCCCCTATTACCCCCTTTCTTAAATTACATGCCATTATAAATTAAGAACAGTTAGTTACTATGCCCGGGCAACGCTGGGCTCTACAACTAGTATATATATATATATATCAATCTAATCTATCTATGTGTATATACATGTATATATACAGTTAGACACTTGGGTATGATCCAGCGGCAAAATCCTTGCATACAGTAGGTGAAAACTCCATTTTTATTTTCATCAGTTTAAAAAATTGGAGAAATCCAGATGTTAAAGGGAACCAACCAGCAGGATTTAGGAATATAAAGTGAAGCTGTTGCATTACAAGCACTGGGATACTTACTGCAATAATACCTTTACTTCAATGCTTACATTACCTTTTATTTGATTAATTGAAAATCATATAACAAAGAAATTGCCCACAGCTATCCATGAAAACGCTATGAGTCAATTGTCCAATTACTTTTGGTCACTTTAAAAACAGGGTGGCACGTGTAAAGGAGCTGAAACTCCTAAACCCTTCGTCCAATTTTAATGTGGATACCCTCAAACGAAATCTAAAGTGTGTGGACTATATGTCCATGTCCGTTATATAACTATAACCTTGTTTCAGTAAATAGTGTCCAAATATATATGGACCTAACTGTATATTTAAAATTATAACTAGCCCCCCTGGGGCTTTGTTACCCATAATGACACAGGACTGAATACTATTTGGGCCATGCAGTTGACTGTAAGCTCTTTGGACAAGATTTCTTCATTTATGATGGTTGCATGACACATTTCTGATCCTGTAAATGAATATTATAACCCTCCATATATTCCGCTAGTCAGATTTGGTGTCACATTTGCGATGATGTAAATACAATTATATATATTTACAAGAGGCAGGGAAACGCTCTGAATACGGTTAGATTTACGCCTTCTGCTCAAGGAAACCTAAAACCGCCCATTATCTCAGCTCCCCTGTCAGACACTGCCTGCAATTAGGAGGCGAGCGTGCCTAATTACCAGATACCAGCAGCGAGAACCCAGCTATTTACATGTCCGGGAGTCTCAATGCGGAGCAGCGTCTTCCAGTCAGCTTTGTATAGCCGTCTGTGCTGATCTGTATAATTAGCAGCAGTAAACCCCAGAGATGGGGCAGCCCCCCAGGAACAAGACGCCATGGTGTGTTCAATATTCCTGTATACACAAACACTTTCATTCCGAAGAAAAACTATAATAACACAATGGACAAGATACAGTTATACTTCTTTGTTTAATGGGGTTGTCCGGTGAAAATGTTGACTGGTGGCGGTCCGACTACTGGGAGAATACTGGAGAGAAAGTCGAGCATTCGATTTGTTGATACAATTTGCAACCGGGATAAACAATACCCTGTCAGAGATAAAAATTCCCCCTTCTGCCGATTGGTGCAGGTCCTGCGGTGGACACGCTCCGACCAAAGAGACCTGGAAGGTGTTATGGTCAATGGCAATTCTCCTGTACAGGTGTCACATATGACTCCAACATCACAGCAAGAGAAGGAGGGAGTGTGCAGCTATTAATGCAGGTCATCAGAACAGTGAATAGCTAGGGTAAGGATGGGAGGAGCCTTCCATCTCTTGTCAGGGTCACCTCTGCAGCGGGGCCCATCGGGGGTTTATCCGATGCCCCAGTGGACGAGACCGAGCCTGTGCAGCACCATTGTATGACTTGACATCACTGAACAGAACGCCATGGTCCCATTTGTGATGTGTCACACCCATCCAGTCTTCTTCCTCATATTTAGCCTTTACATAGTGATTTTTATTGTCCCCTAGTAGAAGTATAGAGCAAAGATCAGATTAGTGAGAGAGGAAGTAGCTAACTTCTCTCCTGCTTGGATGCTTATAGAACTCAATATAACTGAAACCTGAAGAATATCTCCTAAAGTAAGAATAGGATTTGCAGTTTTTTATCATCCATCTAGAGGAAGTAGACCCCCAAAACACCAACAGGCACTTACCTAATGAGCACACAGAATAGAAATAAAGCCATAGTTAATATCTAATGGAGCCAAGCTTTGGCATTACCTACCTACAAGATATGTGCTATTGTGGCACCCTAGAGCCCGGCTAGCACAATGTCATTATCTTCCCCGGGGGTAGTGTCATACCTGAGCGCAACATAGAGAATCGGCACCAGGCAAAATCCAAAGCACACAACACCTTTCTGCCTCCAGGCCTGGAGGGGGAGCTCCCCTATAAATTCTGGTCTGGGGCGGAGTTAGTAAGTTCAGTACGGAGCAGTACTGAGGAAGACATCCTGTGGACTGGAGCATGTGCTAAGCTCGTCCCAGGAGTACCATACTTAGCTTGAGTGACCCGTAGGCAAGGATCTGAGGAAGCGCAGGAAGCCTGAGGAGCAGAGCTGTGTCAAGCTCACCCCAGAGAAGTAAGTGCCAAGAAACGAACATCGGAGTCTGACTAATGTCCCAGCAGCCAATACTGGAGGTGGGGGATTCCAAGTTTCCCAACCACACCAAGTGCCCGGAGGCACAGCAGCATTGAGAGCCCAGGAGCAGTCGCACGTGAAGTGGGGCCGGAGAAGGACTCGAGCTGCCTGTCATATGGCACACTGCAGGAAAGAGAGAGGGCCGCAGCCAAGCTTAAGCAGCCGCAGGTACCTACCAAGAAAGACAGTAGGGAGGCCTCAGAACTTGCCAGGTGAGTAGAACTCCGAGTTGCTCCCAGGTTGCTGGATTTCAGCCATACCATCTGTCCTTGGGCCAGTATTACCAGTAAAGGACTTAAGGAACCCACAAACCGTGAGTCTGTCAGTTATGTTTGCTCTCCATTCTGCACCCTACTCCCTTTTACCATCCACTGCAGTGGGGATCCGCTTTACCCATGGGGAGCCACTACATCCTAGCTGCCCCTCCTTTATCCCCAGAGGTTCTGCAGCATAGTGGCCACTCATAGCCACAAACCACGTGTGGCATCACGACTAATACTCCCTTTAAACCACCCTATTCCCAAAAACTCTTTAACACTGAACCCAGGGTCACGGACCCGGGTCTTGACCCCTGTGACTCCCCGGAAACACTGCACCGCACCCGGTAAGGTGTCACAAGCTCTGAATTTTACAGTGGATAGAAAAAGTTTATACACCCCTGTTAAAATGCTATGTTTTGTCATGTACAAAAATCAGATCAAGAAGAATCATTTTAGAACCTCTTCCACCTTTAATGTCACCAATAATCTGTAGAAATCTATTGAGAAGCCAAATAAAATTATTCTTTGGGGTAAATAAAACTAACAATACTAAAATAATGTGGTTTGCATAAGTGTGGACATCCTCTTATAACTGGGGTCAGAATTGGAAAATCACATATACACTCAAGTTGCATCATAGTCAGTATACAGTTGCCATCCTTTAGGGATTCTGATTTATATATAAAGTTTAGCTGTTCTTCTAGTAGGATTTTCCTGACATTTTTTAGTTGTATTTCACAGATAAAGCCATGGCCCTAAACAGCTTACAACACAACAAAGGGATCTCACTGTTGAAAGATATCAGTCAGAAGTAGGGTACAATTTTTGTTTTTAAAACGTTAGATATACTGTGAACCATCCACAAAAGAACACCATACCCACAATGAAGCATGATGGAGGCAGCATTATGCTTTGGGGCTGGTTTATGGAAGCTGGACCTCAGGCTTTAGTTGAGGTAGAAGGAATTAAAAACTGCTCCAATATCAGTCAATTTTGCAAAAACCCTTCAGACCAATTAAAAAAAAAACGAAAATGAAGAGTAATTTAATTTTTCACAACCCTAAGCATACCTCCAAATCAACAAAATGGCTCAGCCAGAGTCCAAACCCGAATCCAATTAAAAATCAGTGGGTGACCTAAAGAAGGCGCTGTACATAGGAGCTGTCCTCGGAATCTGACAGATTTGGAGCACTACAAGCAAGAGAATGCTGAATGCTGTTGTAACGCCTGCACCAGGATCGCTGGAGGAAGGACGCCGGCGCACTCACCATCCTGGCACCTCAGTGGTGTCTCTGGCCCTCACTGCTGCTTCCTGCTCCTGGAGCCTGCACATGGTGCCCAGGTCTCCCAGGAGTGCTGTTAGGGCACTCACACGCACTTTCCCCTCATTTCAAAGGGATGGCTGAGAGGCACTGGGCACTTGAGGCATCCTCCCCTGTCAGTAGTCTGCATGCTTGCTGGTTGTCAGGTCCCTTGAGCTTGCATCTGCCTTGAATACATTTACCAGTGTTCCTGTCTGGGTACCAGTCCAGTATTTTCACACCCAGGTTCCTGAGTCCATTCCAATCCTATGTACCAGTACACGTGATCCTGTGCAAGTTCCTGTCCTATGTACCCACTCCTGCTAGTACCTGCTGTCCAGTTGTATCAGCCATCTTGTCAGCTCCTGCTGTCCATTCTGCACCAGCTAACTTTTGTGTTTGTGCACATACAAACGCAGCACATAAACACAGCACAAATTATTGGACACACAAACACAGACAGACACACAGACAGACAAACAGACACACATAGACAGATACACAGACACCTTCTCACCATTCCTGCGATCCTACGGCGATCACCCGTGATTCTTCCTCCCTGCAGCTGCTGCAGCTATGTTTATCTATCTGCCAGACTCTGTGCACCATATGACAGTCACATAGTGCAAAGGTCCTGGAAGATAGATAAAGACAGGTTCCGCCGCTGCACAGACAAAGAATCACTGGGGATCCCATGGGATCACTGGGGAGGGTGAGTATTGCAGCATTTTTGTTTTGGAAATTGCAGAAAATAAGCACCACAAATGGATTATGGGAATACCCATCCATTTGTGGTGCTTTTTTAAGGGGGGTTAGAATGGAGTCTATGGGGAAAACCTAGCCCAAAAACGGGCAAGTTAATTTCAGGGACATTAAAAAAACGCAGGCTATTTCTGCAACAAAAACACAGCACCCAGAAGTTTACATGTGGGCACAGCTTTTGGAAAATCACATTGACTTTCATTACAAAGCTGTGGGTGCTGCATTTTTGGTGCAGAGACGCAGCAAAAAAAAAAAAAAAACGCAGCAAAAAAGTACAGTGGGCACATAGCCTATAAGTGGAAAACGTTCTGAAATGATTCTGTGTAGTATGATTTCTTTCCTTGACAACAATGTGACATTTGAACAGGGGAATTTTTACATTCACTGTAAGTAATTAACTCTGGATCCCTAGGCATAAGCCACAGCTGTATATATGTCCTCAAGATGCTGATATGTCATGAGTGTGTCGCAAACTGATGTTACCTAGGGGGATCTGGGATCAGAAGGTCACAGCGTTTAGTTGATTGCAAATCCTCTTTACCCTGAGTAGGAGCTCATTTTATTCAATTTGGTGTTGAAGGGGTTAAGGTTCCTTTTCTATCCTGCTGTGATTAACATGTAGTTGTAATGTCAGCGGGCTGCCACTCCCTTCGGCTGTATAAACCCACTCCTTACTCTCTGCTATGTTGGCTATAGTTCATTCTATGCTGACCTGAGAAAAAGTTGACTCTGGAGAAATATGTGGTTATCTTGTCAGCTTATGCAGGGGAGTCTATCACTGGATATGAAAGCTGGTTCTCACTTCTCTGGGGTTGTGTTCTTTCTTACCCATGAAGTTTCCCAATCATCAGCAGGAGGTGTAATGCAGAGGAAAACATACAGTTGTGCTTAAAGATTTACATACCCCGGCAGATTTTTTGCTTTCTTGGCCTTTTTTCAGAGAATATGAATGATAATCCAGAAACTCTTTTTCCACTCCTGGTTAGTGATTGGGTGAAGCCAATTATTGTCAAACTACTATGTCTTCTCTTTTTAAATCATAATGACAAGCAAAAACATCCAAATGACCCTGATCAAAAGTTCACATACCCTGCTGATTTTGGCCTGATAATATGCACAGACGTTGACACAAATGGATTCAAGTTGCTAATAAAGATAACATCCTCACCTGTAACCTGTTTGCTTGTAATTAGTGTGTGTACATAAAAGCTGAATGAGTTTCTTGGATTTAAGCCCCTATAACACATAACGAGATCGTTAATGATATAGTTGTAAAGTCAGAGATTTTGTGACGCAACAATGATCCCGCTAACGATGTCGTTCTGTGTGACACGCACCAACGATCTGGCCCCTGCTGTGAGATCGTTGATCGTTACATACTGCTCTGGTCATTTCTATGTCATCGCGCTCCCGCTGGGAGCACTACATCGTTGTGTTTGAAAGGGACAATGACCAATGATCTCAATGCTAAGCTATGGAATAACAATTCCCAACGACCTCGGTATAATTCTGGATTGTTGCTGAAGTCGTTGGTGACATTGCTGGTGAGATACCTGTTTGACATCTTACCAGCGATGTGAAAAACGACGCACCAGCGATCTCGGCATATCGTTATCAGTATCGCTTGTGCGTCGTTATGTGTGACGTGGCCTTTAGACACTCTCTTGAATCTTTCATCCAGCCACTAACGTTTCTGGATTGTGAGTCATGGGGAAAGCAAAAGAATTATCAACGGATCTACGGGAAAGATAGTTGAACTGTAAGAAAATGGATACAAAAAGCTATCCAAGGAATTGATAATGCCAGTCAGCAGTGTTCAAACTGTGATTAAAAAATGGAAAATCAGGGACTCTGTAAAAACCAAACCTTGATCAGGTAGATGAAAAAAATTTGGCCACAACTGCCAGGAAAATTGTTCGGGATGCAGAAGAAAAACTGACAAATAATATTAGCTAAAATATAGGTGACACGCCCCTCCAGCGCCTTAGGATACTCCGAGCTGTTTTGAGGCTTCATCACAGGGAGCACAGGGACCGAGACCCGCTCCATGACCCTGCGTGGTGTCATTAAAAGTTCAGTGTGGGTGGCTTTCTGTCTTAGGATAGGGATCTGGCGTGGAGGGTTCATTCTGGGCAAGGATCGCTGGATCTGGCGATACTTGTTTTATATGTTTTAATTTATATGTGACGCCACCCGCAGGTTGCAGCTGTAGATGGTTGCCCTGCTCGACAGTCTTCCTAGGGGCCGATGGTTGGGAGGCAGCAATGTTTTTAAGTCCTCTACGGGTAGGTCTGATCCCTAAGATGGCCAAAGATATCTGAGTGAGTTGGTAGTTGTTTTTCTGGTGCTTTAGATACATCAAGAAAGGTCACAGACACAGTGGCTGCAGTCTTCAGTTCTTTTACTCACAGTTTTTGTGTAGCAACCCGCTGAGCACTAGGTTCTCGGAGGCAGGGATCCAGCTACTTCCTGGTAGTAGGATGGTATGTAACTGGCACTCCTTCTCTGTCCTTTCCAGGTTGTCTCACACAGTGCTTGTCTCGCCCGTCCTGCCTTGCGCCTTGCCACACAGAGCTCTGAGCCAGTGACTGTGGGCTTTTCTTAGGGTTCAACTGCAGAGTCTCCCCTTAGCCCTATGGTTACCACTTTTTCAGCAGATGTGCACGGTTGACAACCGTGTTGCCATAAAAGTGCCACAGCTTTCGGGTTGATAACTGAGCCTGGTCTTCTCCACTAGTATTTTGGTTCCCTCCACTTGCCTGTGCCTGACAATGGATACGAGACCCATGGGTGGATTGCTCACTTCCCGTGCCTCTGGGATTCCCTCTTCCTCCTGGAGCCACTTGGGTGATGTTCTGCTCTAGGGTTCGGCCTTAGGACGAGCTCCCACTCGCTCCAGTCCTTTGGACACTTTCCAGGCGTATGTTCTCTAGCTTCCCTCCAACTCAACCTTGGTATTCAATGGCCTCTCCTCAGCATTCCTACCACCTCTCCCCAGCTGGTCACTCTCTTTTCTCTGTTCAACTGTCTCTTCTCCTGCTCTCTAGATGCTTCTCCCTGCGTTCTAGATGTTTCTCGCTCTTTTTATACCCCTTGTCATGTGTCCCACGTCATCTAGTGTGTTCTTTCTGAACCTCACTCCTCCCCAAGTGCTTCCTCTAACTACTTCCTTCACCACCCAATCCCACTACAATTGTTCCTTATGTGATCTGGGTGTCCCGGTACTGGTCTGTACCCCTCTTACCAGTGAGTGGAATACTACACCCTAACAGGGGTGCAGTACCTCTGTGGCGACTGGTCTGCAGGGGCGCGACATAGGACTTACTGAAAACTAGCAATGTGGCTGTTTCAAGATGCACAATAATGAGGCACTTGAAGAAAAATGGGTTGCACGGTCGAGTCGCCAGAAGAAAGCCATTACTGTGCAAATGCTGCAAAATATCTCACCTACAATATGCCAAACTGCACAGAGACAAGCCTTCAAACTTCTGG
>JARQOC010000006.1:418097556-418138578 GCA_033576535.1 Allobates femoralis | reverse complement strand
AAGGGGAAATTTTGATCAAACTTTACAAGTAAATATCACCACACAAAGGATAAAATAATGCTCTGCAGCCACTATTCTATGATGTGGCCAATTTAACATATCCAAACTGGTGACAGATTCTAAGTCTTTACACTCAATGGATGAGTCCATCCTAAAGGGCCCATCACACACAACGATATCGGTAACGGTGCAGCGATGTCTAAATGACATCGTTGCGTGTGACACCTATTAATGATTAACGATGAGTCGTTGATTGCAGATTTATGAGCCGGTTCATAAATCTATTGTTGGTCGCCCGCTGAACGCGCAGCATCGCTGCATGTGACAGTGGGAGACCAACGATCAGCGAGCTCCCAGCACCGCACAGCAACGCTGGGAGCTGGTATCCAAAGTAAACTGCGGGTAACTAAGCGCCGCACAGCCCTTAGTTACCCGCTGTTTACCTTGGATACCAGTGTGCTCGCTGGTCTGGATCGCTGGTGAGTCTGCCTGTGTGAGAGCTCACCAGCGATCAGCCTTCAATGTCCCAGTGATCCCAATCGTTGGTGGGATCATTGGGACATTGAAGCGTGTAACGGGGCCTTTAGTGTGTCTAATTTGCCTGTTCTGCTCTCTTGTTTTCCCACTAAAGTGGAGATCTAGTCTTATCCTCATAATCTCTGCTGTTTGCAAACTATAATAATTTTTTCTCTATTGCTGCCAAAAAGACTAAGCACTCTTCTTACATCTCACTCTGCAAAATGGCTTAATTAGACATGTATATAAACCAATTTCCAAGATCCATTTCATGGAGGAGAGAACAATTCACACACTTGTATTGAGGTTGATTAATATTTTAATTATTGTATAACGTACGTACATTAGGCACTTTCATAATGACTAGAAAATAAACTTGTCACTACAAAGCGGCTTCCATGGCCCCCGGCCATGAACTTTATTTTTATCCTAATAAGGTCACAGAATCACCCAGTAACCTGGAGGCGACTGTCAGTACCCATGACTTTGGCACTACTCGAAAAGTTACGAAACATTTAAATACTTATTATAAGTTTGTAAATTGGCCAGGAGCACAAGGAGGTATTAAAAAACAATAATTTAATTAAATCCAGAATAAAACGAGCAAGGAAAGGAAAACAGAGGAAGGACTGGACACAAGCCCGGGATTCTTGTCTCAGCCACCCAGGAGGGGGAAGACCCGTGACAAGTAAACAGAGGCAGATTTTTATATAGAAGATGTCGTCATTGGACTTTCCTTGGCCCTGTCTACTTAGCAGGACTAATGCTGGCTGGCTGAAATGTGATGGTGGTAGTAGTCATTTTTCCAGGGCAATCCATAACATGAGCAGTCACTATACCATAGAGCAAGAGTGGGCAACTCCAGACCTTAAGGGCCACCAACAGGTCATGTTTTCAGGATTTCCTTAGCATTGCACAGGGGTTGGAATCATCACCAGTGCAGGAGATTATATTATCACCTGTGCAATACTAAGGAAATCCTGAAAACATGACCTGTTGGCGGCCCTCGAGGGCTGGTGTTCCCCACTCCTGCTATAGAGGTACCACCTGAAGCCTATATGACTCCCAGCTCCTTTACATGGTCACATGTTCCAGCAATCCTAGCTGGTGATTGAATTCATTCTTAGCCTGGCTACCTGAGGTGTAAGTAGTACTCTGGAGAGCTGATCGTTACCAAGCCGTCTGCTGCCTCAGAGTTTGGCAGCAGGCGTGAAGTTGCCTTGTTGTTTCCCTATCTGTGTCTCTTCCCCTCTTGTCTTGTTTATTGCAGTGGTTAGGACTAGTGCTCCCATCAGAAATCTCCCTATTAAGGAGGATCAGTGAGGGCATAGGTATACAAACCCGTACAGGGATGGTGGAGAGATCCATGTACAGTCGTAGGTAAGCGCAGGAGTTGTCCTTTCCCCCGTTCCCTATGAGCAGAGCCTCCTGTTGTATTTATCCCACCTCCCGGTGTTTCCCCAATCTGTGGTTGTTGGTAGTGCGCTGGACATCGTTAGTCCATGCACCACTGTCACGTACTGTATCCGGACGCTGTCAAGTCGACGGCGTGACAGTTTACTTGCAGAGAATACTCAAGTCTTTCCCCTGTTCTGTATGTAATCCTAAGTATATTTCTATCTAATATATATGCAGCAATAAGAGTACTCTGGCCTACATGCATTACTTTGCATTTATCAACATTAAACCTTAGCTGTCATGTCTTTGCCCATGCAGACATCTTATCCAGATCATTCTGTAGTATTGTAATGTCAGGTTTTTATAATCCTACATAGTTTAGTGTCAACAGCAATGACTGATACTTTACTCTCAATCCCATCCACAAAGTCATTAATAAAGAGACTAAAAAGAATTGGTCTAGCACAGATCCTTGTGGTCCGCACTGCTCCAGGTACAAATACTTGTGGTCTCCACTTCTGGTGCAGATCCTTGTGGTCCCCACTGCTGACTTTATCCCATATAGAGAATGTATGATTAACTATGACTATTTTATTTCATATCTTTTAACCAGTATTTTTGCTTACCCATGTGCACATAGTTTCCCCTAGCGCCTGATTCTGGAATTTCAATATTAGGCTGTTGTGTGATAAAGTATCAAATGTGTTTGCAAAGTCCAGATATATCACACGACCATATGACCAACTTCCCGATTCATCCAACATAAATGTTCAAATATTCCACAAGGTAGTAAAGAGTAACACGTGTTACGCTCATATGTTATACGATGATGGGGTGTTGACAGCAACTGATTGGGGATTGGGGCTCCATTTTCATTTTGCCCTCCATGTATTCACCTACTTTGGCCTTGAAATGGCCAAAACTATTACCAAATTAGGTTAATCCTTTTGAAATATCTATTTTTGTTTTACGTTCCTATACACTACACTTACTACACTTGACAAACGTCCCAGAAAGACAAAGAGGTTACCAAAAAAGGGTAGACCTCAGAGAGAGGTTGGAAGATCTGTAGGGTCCTTAGAAAACTGCCATAAAAGTTACTGTTTGATGCCATGCCCTGGATCCTGGAGGTGGGAAACCACACATGGAGAGGTGGGGTTGGGCATTAAGTTTTCAGAACACCAGACTGCTAATATTGGATATATGTCATACACATTATAGTAAAGTTGACTAAACCTGAGATCTGATGACTCCATTATGTGAATGAGGGATTCTCACCAGTGGTGTAACTTCAGGCCTAGGGGCCCAGATGCGAAAGCTCCAACGGGGCCCCCAATTATTGTAAATCTTTATTAGCATTAGTCTTTTTCTATAGGACAAAGGGACTTTTAGGGCTACCGAGGCTGCAGGGCCCGGGTGCGATCGCAACCCCTGCACCTGTGGTAGTTACACCCCTGATTCTCACTCCAACAACACAAGTGTAGTTACACTCCTCCCCCTCTCTTGTTTTCTGTTCTATCTTTTATTTGGCTAGTGACTGCTAAAATTGCATCATCTTATAAGAAGAATGAGAAAGCAGTGCTGATCCATATGTGTGATCCATATGTGCCACTTAAATGCACCTGCAGCTGGCGCACCAAGCAGAGCACAAGTTTGTCTAGTGACAGGTCCAAGCCAAGTGGCAGATGGACTTATAACCAAATTCGAGTTGTTGGTCCAAGGACTATTGATTACCACCCTTGAGATCGCTGAATCCCTATATGGCTAACTGTACACCTGATGTGCAGGAGTCGACTGTCGCCTACTGGGAACCTGGCAAGCCGACAATCACCACCAAAGTCCTTTTCCTTGACAGGCAATTTTTGTGGGGTCTCGCCCAATCTCCCATTCCTTGTATCTGATTTTTTTTTTATTCTTTTCCTTCAACCAGACAGGGCACCTTAGCATCACCTGCTTGAAGAGGTAGAAAAGTAACGCCATATCCAAGGCCCAAGGACCTAGTGCAGCTGTTCTTTTTGGAGGTGGGGCTGTTGGGATGGCCTTTGACAACTTGCAGTTGGTCACTGTGTGTGCAACACAATCAATGCGCAGCTCAAGAACAACAAACCCTCATCTGCCCTGAATTGATGTCCCCTGAAAACCTTATCCCTGGGATGACCCTGACAGTCACCAGGATTGGAGATTTTCACCAACCTATACTGTTGGTCCAGGTTTTCCTAGATTGGGGTGCCAAGAGGGGGCTGAGGGAAGTGGGCATGTTCGAGAAACTCCCCACAAATGTTTTATTGTGGGCCGATCTGGGACAGTTGACCACTCAATGCATTCTTAACAATCTTCCCTGATTGGGTAGCTCATATAAACTAAATGTTGATGATGTGGATATACATGACGTGTCTTGCCCTGTGGGGGCTGTGGGGTACTCGGGACCGGGCCCTGTTCGGTGTAGTTGCTGAAAATGTCACGGTGGCATGATCTGGCCCGTGGCCCCCGAGTGGTCAATCAAAAGGGGAAAGGGGGTTGCAAAAGGGGGATGGGAGTTTAGGAGTGTTTTTTCTTGGGATCGGGTTACAAGACTTGGGGATTCTAATTTACGTGCTGCTCTACAGTTCCTCTGAGGGGGTTGGTGATAAGGCAGCTAGATGGTAAGCCATCCACAGGTAGGGCCGTCCCTCCAGGGCAGCAGATGTTATCAGTGAGTTGGTACTGGTGTTCCAGTGCAGGGGCGCAGCAAGAAAGTCACAGACACAGCGGGGTGCAGTCTCAAGATGTTTACTCACAGCTTTGTCTTTCCCAGTCACAGCAGACATGACCGTTGTAACAACGCGGAGTGCTAAGTACTTGGAGATAAAGTACTGGATCCAACTAACTCCAGAGTAAAGGTGATTGCACAAACCGTACCTCTTGCTTCTGTCCTTTCATGTTCAACTCTGCTTCTACACTTGCTTCACCCTTTTGCCCTGCGCTTCGCTGACACAGTGCCCCGAGTCGGTGACCGCGGGACCTTCTTAGGGTTACTACTTCATCTGTCCTGAACGCTATGTGGCCACCTTTTCAGCAGATGTGCGCGGTCTCGGCTGCGGAACTTAGAGATACCGCAGCCTCCGAGTTGCTAGTTGAGCCTGGTTGTTCTCCACTAGTCTGGGGCCCGGTACCCCTTCTGCGGCCTGGTCCCTCCACACGTTTACAGTCGTGGTTTTCTGTCTTCTGGAGCACGCTCATTCTCTCTCTCTCAGGACTTTCTCTTTCCAGATGTTATCTTTCTACTTGACAGGCACTCTACCCACACAGGCTCCTGCCGGCTGCTCTCCACCAACTACCATCTAACTCCACTGTAGATGTTTTTATCGTCTCCTTTATACTGTCCGTTACGTGTCCCACCTCACCTATGTGTGTCCTCCCTGACTTCACTCCTACCCGGGTGCTTCCCTAAACTCTACTCTCTGCCCAACCCACTAGCCTGGTTCCTCCCTTCCAGACAGGATCAGGGACTGTGCTCTTCCTTAGGAGCAATCTCGCCTTGACCCAGACCTAGAGCGGGGTGTGGTGTCTGGGTGTTTGGATACCCGTCAGTGCTCCCTCTATTACCCGCGAGTGGGGTACTATACATCGGTGTGGGGAGCTGTACCTCTGTGGCGACTGGATCCGCAGGGGCACCACAGACGTATATGATGATTATGTATTTGATTGTGCAGGTTAACTCCAAGGGCAGTGAAGACTGGCATGAGGACCATAGTCACATGCAGCTCATCGGTGTCACGACAAACTGTGATATGACCGGTTGTAGCTGCTCCATGATTAGCACTGATGCTGAGGTATTGCAGAATGATGTGTTTAATTGCGCAGGAGAACTCAATCATGTCACGCTGCAGAGTGTGGTTGTTAAGGATCCCCTTAAAGGAGTAAGAATCGTTGTTAATGGAGGTGGAGACAGGCATGGGTACTACAAGAAAAGTGGTGTTAGCTGCACCATGATTAGCACCGATCCTAAGGTATTACAGGAGGATGAGAAAGTGCTACCCATAGCCGATCAGTGTGATGCAAAAAGTGTTAACATAACCTATCAAGATGATGGGAAAAAGGTAACCACAGCCTGTAAGGATGATGGGAAAGTGGTACCCACAGCCTGTCAGGATGATGGGAAAGTGGTATCACCAACCTTTCAGAATAGCAGAAAAGCGTTATGCCCAGCCTTTCACGATGACAGGAAAGTGTTTCCCACAGCTTGTCAGGATTGTGGAAAATTGTTATCCCCTGTCTGTCATGATAATGAGAAAGTGTTATATCCTTCCTGTCAGGATGATGGGTAAGTGTTATCCACAGTCTGTAAGGATGTAAGAAAGTTGAATAAAGATGTAATCCATAGCCTGTCAGGATGATGAAAGAGAGTTATCCACGGCCGGTCAGGATAATGGGAAAATGTTGTTATCTTCATTATGCAGAGTGCCCAAAATGCAGGCAATGTGCTGCCTTCTAGACACTCATCCTCCAGAGGGATAATAGTGAAGTGCCCCCAGGCCATGGGGTACTCGGGGCCGGGCCGGTGATGTCTCTCTGGGATCACGGTGGTCGTGACCCGGTCCCGTGGCCTGGGTTCAGTCCAAAAAGGAAGGGGTTATTTACAGGGGATTTTGTCGTGACACTACCTGCAGTTTCTGGTGAACGCACTAGCGCTGCCAGCAGATCTCTGGGGACGGTGGATGGGCAGCAAGATGATGTTGCTCCCTGCAGGGGGAGCGGTGTTCCCAGGGCAGTGTAGTGGAAATAGGGAGGCTTTCTTGCTGTGCACGGGTACTTTACTGGCAACACGGCTTGGCAACTCGGCACGGAAGCTCTCAAACAGTTCACATGGTGCACAGTTATGGGTAGCGGGTTGGGTTGTCTCTAGAGGATGCAATGTCTCTGAGGCCCTCCGCAATGTTCCTTCTTTAGTCACTCTCTGTCCTTTCTCTTCCTTCGCTTTTACTTGTAGGCTTCTGCTGCTGCTTGAAGCTAAGCGGCTTGCCCTCTCTCTCATGTGTGTGCCGTATGACAGGCAGCTCGAGTCCTTCACTTTCTCTACCCTGTTCTCGGGCGTCAGTGTTGCTGAACTCTATGTGCTGCTTTGCCTCCTGACACTGTGTGGCTGGGAAATCTGGAATTCCCCACCTTCCGTTATTGACTGCCGGAATGTGTGACCCTGCGCAGTCTCGGACCCGGTGTCCGTTCTCTGCGCTATCCTCTGAGGTGAGCACGACGCTCCTCGTCTTCCCCAGGCTTTCCTTTCGTTCCTTCTCAGTCTCTCTCCATGGCTGTTCTGACTCACTCCCTTCTTTCCGCTTTTTCCACTCACCTAAGCTCCTCCCACCGGGGCTGGGTCTCCCAGGCAAACAGTTAAACCATTTAGTCCCCTATTCCAGGTGTGTGAATGCAGGGATGAGGGCCTCAGATTAACATCACATCCTCTGGTCACTGGGATATCACACACGCTAATCTGGGTGTAGTAACCCTTCTGTGGCACACTGACCAGAGGGGCGCCACAATAGTAGATCCGCACTGATAGGAGGGAGCAGTGGAACTTCTCCCGCTTGGCCGGTAGTTGTGGAGTGGGCAAGGCTACAGCACCCACTCCTCCGGCCACAGGCCGGCTTGAAATAATTTTGCTGCCGCCACCACCACCAGGTATAGCTGGGTCTGGGGAGCAGTAGCGGCCGGACCAGCAAGTTGCCGACACATCAGCTGTGAGCAGGGGCACATGACAGCTTTGCTCTGACAGGTGAGGGGCAAGGCACAAGGAGATTGACAGACAGGAGAGGGTCGGAGGAGAGGTAAGGGGGTGGGCTCCAATCTCCTCTGGGCCACACCCCCCCACCTCTTCTATGGGCCCCATCTCCAATCAATCTCCTCTGGGCCCCACCCCCTCTGCAGGCCCCGTAAGTACTTGAACAACAGCTGCTGGTGGTAAGTGGTGTGTGTGTGTGGCTGGCTGTGTCTGTGTGTGGCTGTGTAGCGGGCTGTGACTGTGTGTTTATGTGTGGCTGGCTGTGTGTGTGTGGCTGGCTGAGTGGCTGGCTGTGCGTGGCTGTCTGTGTGTGTGTGTGGCTGGCTATGTCTGTGTGTCTATGTGTGGCTGGCTGTGTGTCTGTGTGTGGCTGTTTGTGTGTGGCTGGCTGTGTCTGTGTGTGGCTGTGTAGCTGGCTGTAACTGTGTGTTTATGTGTGGCTGGCTGTGTGTGTGGCTGGCTGTGTGGCTGGCAGTGCGTGGTTGTCTGTGTGTGTGTGGTTGGCTATGTCCGTGTGTCTGTGTGTGGCTGGCTGTGTGGCTGTGTGTGGCTGGCTGTGTGGCTGGCTGTGTGTGGCTGGCTTTTTGGCTGGCTATGTGTCTGTGGCAGGTTTGTGTGTGGCTGGCTGAGCTGTGTGTGACTGTCTGTGTGTCTGTTTGCGGCTGGCTGTGTGTCTGTGTGTGGCTGGCTGTGTGTCTGTGTGTGGCTGGCTATGTGCTCAGCTAGGATAGCAGGACATGAAGTCAAGGATCTGCATATATCCTTGCTTGACTTCAAAGGACTGCAACCAGATGCATAAGAGTCGACACACAGTTATGAATATATGGGTTCTTTTGGCAGGAATAGTTTTGGGAAATATATTTTCAGGGTCGTGATGAACTGAAAATCGCAATGCATAAACATTCATCACTATTAGACTGGCCTGTGAGCTACAAATTAAAATCTGTTAGATGGATGACCATATATATCTAATATACAGTCATGGCCAAAAGTTTTGAGAATGATACAAATATTAATTTTAACAAAGTCTACTGCTTCAGTTTTTCTAATGGCAATTTGCATATACTCCAGAATGTCATAAAGAGTGATCAGTTTAACAGCAATTACTTGTTAAGTCAATTTTTGCCTAGAAAATGAACTTTAACCCCCAAAACACATTTCAACATCATTGCAGTCCTGCCTTAAAAGGAGCAGCTAACATCGTTTTAGTGATTGTTCCATTAACACAGGTGTGGGTGTTGATGAGGACAGGGCTGGCGAACAATCAGAGATGATTAAGTAAGAATGACACCACTGGACTCTTTAAAAGGAGGCTGGTGCTTGGTATCATTGTTTCTCTTCAGTTAACCATGGTTATCTCTAAAGAAACACTGCACAAAAATGGCCTAACAGGGAAGAGTATCGCCGCTAGAAAGATTGCACCTCAGTCAACAATCTATCGCATCATCAAGAACTTCAAGGAGAGAGCTTCCATTGTTGTCAAAAAGGCTCCAGGGCACCCAAGAAAGACCAGCAAGCGCCAGGACCGTATCTTAAAACTGTTTCAGCTGCGGGATCGGACTACCAGCAGTGCCGAGCTTGCTCAGGAATGACAGCAGGCTGGTGTGAGTGCTTCTGCACGCACTGTGAGGCGGAGACTCTTTGAGCAAGGCCTGGTTTCAAGGAGGGCAGCAAAGAAGCCACTTCTCTCCAGAAAAAACATCAGGGACCGACTGATATTCTGCAAAAGGTACAGGGAGTGGACTGTTGAGGACTGGGGTAAAGTCATTTTCTCTGATAAATACCCTTTTCAATTGTTTGGGACATCTGGAAAACAGCTTATTCGGAGAAGAAGAGGTGAGCGCTACCACCAGTCTTGTCTCATGCCAACTGTAAAGCATCCTGAAACCATTCATGTGTGGGGTTGCTTCTCAGCCAAGGGAATCGGCTCACTCACAGTCTTGCCTAAAAACACAGCCATGAATAAAGAATGGTACCAGAATGTCCTCCAAGAGCAACCTCTCCCAACCGTCCAAGAGCAGTTTGGCGTCCAACAATGCCTTTTCCAGCATGATGGAGCACCTTGCCATAAAGCAAAGGTGATAACTAAATGGCTCAGGGAACAAAACATAGAGATTTTGGGTCCATGGCCTAGAACTCCCCAGATCTTAATCCCATTGAGAACTTGTGGTCAATCATCCAGAGACGGATGGACAAACAAAAACCAACAAATTCTGGCAAAATGCAAGCATTGATTATGCAAGAATGGACGGCTATCAGTCAGGATTTGGTCCAGAAGTTGATTGAGAGCAGCCAGGGAGAATTGCAGAGGTCCTGAAGAAGAAGGGTCAACACTGCAAATATTGACTTGCTGCATTAACTCATTCTAACTGTCAATATAACCTTTTGGTGCTCATAATATGATTGCAATTATATTTCTGTATGTGATATAAACATCAGACAAACACAAATAAAAACCAGAGGGCAGCAGATCATGTGAAAATATTATTTTGGTGTCATTCTCAAAACTTTTGGCCATGACTGTATAAAGCTGAGTGTATATATGTGTGTATGTGTCATAGCCACGCACACTTCATAGCTGGCTACTTCATAACTCCACCCCCTTCACAGCCACATCTCCACATAAACCTTCGCACTCCATATAGCCATGACCCCTCCCACTTCACAGCCCACATCTCTGCATAGCCCTACCCACTTCACAGCCGCATCTCCACATAACCCTGCCCCCTCCACATAGCCCCATCCACATCACAGCCCGCATCTCCACATAGGTCTGCCCCCAGAGCCCCGTGCCCTTAGGGCGAGACTTGCTATATAGTATAATGCAGACTTATTTTCCTCCATATATCATAATGCAGCTTCATATCCTTCCATATCTAATATATAAAGCTGAGCTTATGTATGCATGTTTGTGTATGTATGTATGTATGTCACAATAGAATGAATCAAATTTCAAATCCACAAGTAGAACTCAGGAGCCACAAACACAGTGACAGGACTCGGAATGTTATAGGCTAACATTCTATTGTGACATCACTGGTTTGTTCCATAACTAAGAACAGTTAGTTACTATGCCTGGTCAATGCCGGACTCTACAGCCCATATTTGATCATATTACCTATCTATGGGAAGGTAATCATGTTAGGAAATCTGGCATTAAAAGCTTCCACCTGTGAACTCCATGACTGAAGATATTCTGAAAGTTGGGGGATCCCATCATTTTCTGGGGACCAGAACCACATCCCATGACCATCCCTATCTGAGGTCACCATGGGGGTATGTGGGTGTTATGTCCCATGAATTGGAATACATCATTGTGTATTTTCTGTCCTATGTATTGCATTTTCTCTGTTGCTAGGCAGAAGTCCTGCCTTTGGTGTTCCCCCTTTGTAACATCTTTTTTTATACATTTTTAAACACTGCCTAATTTCCAGATTAAATATATGAAATTCAATATCTTAGTACCTGTTGCTCTATAAACCTCATCCCTGAATACATGTGAGGTTAAACGTTACCAGTAATGGATGTCCAGTTAACCTGTGTAAATGATTGGTGGTGGAGGATATGTTTTTCTTGGATTATTGTGGGGCTTAGAAGTGACCTACAAAACTACAGGGTGGGCCATTTATAGGGATGCACCTAAATAAGATGGGAATGGTTGGTGATATCAACTTCCTGTTTGTGGCACATTAATACATGGGAGGGGGGAAACGTTTCTTAGATGGGTGGTGACCATGGAGGCCATTTTGAAGTCAGACATTTTGGATCCAACTTTATTTTTTTCAATGGGATGAGGGTCATGTGACACATCAATCTCATTGAGAATTTCATAAGAAAAACAATGGTGTGCTTGGTTTTAATGTAACTTTATTCTTTCATGAGTTATTTCCAAGTTTATTAATAAAGAAAGGGAAGGGGAACAAGAGGCGCAATAGTGCCCTATCACTAAGACACTGGATGTACAGGTGGTGTATAGGGAATTCACTCACCTAAGTCAGTTGTGTGACCCACAACTGGTATGCAAGCATGTACTAGTAATATCCTGCTGGCTGCTGCTGGACTTCCACTGACCACTCGCACGTGGAATCACAGGAAGGTGTAGGGAAATACAGGTGTACAACAGTCCGCGCTGCCAAGGTCCACTTACTTCAAGGAACACACGGGTAGATGATAATCAAACAGGTTTCTTTATTGCCTCCGACGCGTTTCGGTGCCCTCCTGGCACCTTCCTCAGGGTAAAATGTGTTCAAAGTGCTGCCCATTGTGTTGGATTGTCAATGCAACCCTCTTCTCCCACTCTAGACACACAGATAGGAACCCCATAGAAGAAATGCTAGCACAGGCTTCCAGGATCCGCTGTTTCAGATGCTGCACATCTCGTATCTTCACAGCATAGACAATTGCCTTCAGATGAGTGATGAGGAAAACGTTTTTGTGAATGGTGAAGTTAACAAAAAAAAAAAAACACCGCTATTGGTCTGACACTAACCCACAGTGGACAGATCCCGCCAAGACTGCTGGAACACAAAAATTGAAGGTATGGTGTGGTATACAGGGTACAAAGATAGTGGGGCCATTCTTCATCAATGGAAACCTCAATACCACTGGATATCTGAAATTGCTACATGATTCACCAATCATTCACAGAATTCACAGATTCACAGAAGTTGATATCACCAACAATTTCCATTTTATTTAGGTGCGTCCATATAAATTGCCCACACTGTATACAATATACATATTACATGTGTTGAAATCAGGTGTGTATATTCCATACGTTAACTGTGAAAGCACCCAATTGGCGGCCTAATAGCGAAAGCAGCCGTTTCCTCATCTATCATTCATCAGTCCTGATGCTTGGAGGCAGTGGAGTGCTGTTCATGACAAATTGGTGGCAGTGGTGGGATATCTGCACAATCTCCCAGGCTGTCACTGTGACAACACAAAATTAGAATAAAGATGTATCAGGCATGTTGGCATTCAAAAGCTCCGCTCTTTATTGGTGAATTTACATCTCACTGAGAGAATAAAAAAACATTCATGTGTATAGGGAGATTGTAAGGAATATCTGTTGACTGATAGATATATGTATGGACACTTTCAGAAATGTCCCCTGAGAAAAGCTAATTCAAGAGTGTCCTGGTGACCCCCGGTTACTAAATATCTGTGGTTGAATATGACACAAATTGTTTGATTTCAGCGTCATCATGTGAGAAATAACATATGACATAGTTCATGTCATGAAAAACTCATAAATCCTTATATATGTCTCTGAAAGGGGGAAGTGTGAAGAATATGGAAGATAACTCTAAATTCACCTATATGTCATCTTAGGCTGCTTTCACATAGTGTTTTTTTCCTGTCCGTGGGGATCCTACTTTTTGCAGGACCCCACGGACAGGAAAGGACTGCATCGGAGGTGACCTCCGGATGCCATTTCTGTGATTTCACGGATCCGGACACAGAAAAGCCCGAGGCAAGACGGCACTTTCACTCCTGCATTGTATTACATACATTGCGGGAGTGAACTAAGGGTTAAAAATAATTTAAAAAAAAACATCCTCACCTCTCCCGCGTGTGTCCCGTGCCGTCTAGCTCCCGAGGCGTAAGGACTTGGCGGGGCTACCGATCAGCTGATTGGTTATATGACTGGCGCATCAGCTGAGCGGTTTAAATTCCGCGCCTGCCAAAATTGATCGACGGACAGGAGATTTAAACTGTGCTGATGCGCTCATGTGACAATCTGATCAGCTGATCGGTCATATGACTGCATCAGCTGAGCGGTTAAAATCTCCCGCCCACCCCTTAAGCTAGACGGCGCGGGACACATGACAAAGAGGTGAGGATGTTTTTTTTTTATTTTTAACCTTTTGTTAGTTAATTATACTTCTGCAATGTATGTATATACATTGCGGAAGTGACATTAAACAGACAAAGAGCAGTTTTAGTGTACTGAGCATGATACGGGAAAAGATCCGATGTTTTTCCGGACCCGTGCTCCATAGGCCCCCATGTTAATGGCCGTGGATCGTGATGGATCCGATTGTGTCCGATTTGGTCCTATTTTAAGCCTCGGGATATTGTAAGGAACATATACATATTTTCCATTAAACTGTGCAATGTACCTGGCAGCCTCAAATTAATATCTAGCAGCTGGAAGACAGTTCACACATCATGTTTCCCATGAACAGGTAAATTCATAATTGGAAAGATGACATATCTCTCGCCTGAAAGACTCAGAGGTGAAGATATGTGGAAAGCTGGGGTTTCATAATTCTCTGTAGTTTTGAGCCCATCCAACAGACAGCCCCCACATGAGGTCACCAAGGGTTTGGGGTTAAAAGATTCTCACCATACTTCTTAGTTGTTCACTTGCAGGGAGGTCACATTGTACTGTATAATGAATATGTTGTAAGTAACCAGAAGCCCCTGGCCCTATCCATGTCACCTCCCATGTGAGTTAGCAATCAAGGCCCAACAAGGAAACGGGTAACTGACGTATGTATATATGGTTATACCTTATGTATTACCACCTGTATTTGCATATCTGGCCATGATCTGTATGTCCATAATGTAAATAGTGTTTTGACTTGAGCGCCCTTAAGGCGATTAAATATATAACTTAATCCTGAATTGCTCTTTTATCTCGATCTACGAATTCACACGTTTGTGTTCTTGGTTTAACATTACATGCTTCAGAGGACTGGCTTCTTGCCCGATATAATTCTGCTAAGGGACCTGGTTTATATCTAACAAGGAACTGGTGACAGTTCTCCTGGGCTGGCAGGACTCTATTTTACTGGAGTTTGTGTAAAGGGTCTCTCAGCCTGTCAGGGTAGTGAACGAGTGTGGTGCCATGCCGAAGTTTGCATGGATCATCTCTCGCTCCCGGTGCCCAATGGGACAGGGGATGTCTGTGTAAAATAGTGCCAAGCTGACCTTAGGTACCCACAGGGGGTGCGGAACGTCACATGTTGGCAGAAGTGACGAGACCGTTTAGCGTGGTTGTGGCACCCTAGCACCTGTTGGGCACCACAGAAATCCTTAGGTACAATGGATTAAGTAACAGCACAGCAAAACCACAACACAAACAACACTTAGAACACCTGGTTTCACCCCGAGCCTCTAGGGGGAGCTACACTGGTGACTTTGAGCCAGTTCCCCCTATAAATAGGGTCTTGGAGGGAGAAACTTCAGAGTGTGGTAGACGCTACAAGAGCTGCCTGCCTGTGTGAAACCTCCACCCTATGAGGAACACACTAGGCCCAACCAGCCTGTTAGCAAGTGGGAGTCCCTGCAATTGGGACAAGAGGAAGAAGGAGATCACCTCTCAGGAACACAGAGTTAATCTGACTCTTTCCTTAAACACCGGTTACTGGAACCGAAGCTGTGGGAGCTACAAAGCCACCGCAGAGAACCAGCATACTTCACAGGGAGTCTAGCCCCCTGTTCACCTGTCGCACCTACCAACGAGAGCCCAGGGAAGAAGGTAGAATTATCATCACCCTTTTACAGTGCCCTCAGTGCTGACAACCAGGTGAAATCCGTTCTATTGAACAAACTGCCCGGTCTGGAAGGATTCCACATCCACCCGACCTTAGCACCAGAACTAGAGAAAGGAAGCCTAACACTGCTTGCTGTGAAACTCCATAAGTGCCAACTTCACTATCCCGGTCCGAGTGTACCTGACTACCAACCAGTAAAGGTACCTAAAAGAGACTTTGTGTGGTTGTACATTATTCCTGGATTCAGCGCGCAGCATCCCGCAGCTGCCTCACAACATCTTGCGCAGCTCCCGGCTCCGGGGATTCCCGCTCATCCTGTGGGGAGCGTTCCATCTCGCTGTGTACCATCCCCCGGAGACCTGAACAGCGCTGGTAAAGTTACCAGAACACCCGCAGGTGGCGTCACGAAGACAAATCACCCCCACTGTTCCGCCATTCCCCTATTGATCTGGACCACCGGGCCTACACTACCGCAGGCGCGGTTCCGTGACTGGAGGAGAAACAACGCCCGCTACGTGTACCCCCGGCTACGGTGAGTCAGAATTTGGCGTCACGAACAGGATACGAGCAGGCCCGTTATCACGGGTATTGTGTGCTATTTATTGACTGTAAATATCGAACTGTACATTTGGTCCGCCATTGCTGCGCGAAAAGGCGGGAAAAGAAGGGGCGTGACTGTGCAGAGGGCGCGAAGATTGGCCCCGCCCCCACAATCTGACGACTTCCTCCGTACGCAGCAGGAACCGGAAACTCCCGTGGTGCCTCACTCCTCACCGCGAGGCCGACACTTCCGTTTGAAACCGAGGGAAAGGCTACGCTTAACTAAGGGGGAGCGACCATGAGTAACCCGGCTCCCGATCACGCGGTGCCCCGCTAGACCAAGCGGCACCTCAAAATATACATCTTGATGGACAGCAACCGGTCGGCGGTATGCTACCGCAACTCGCTCCGAGTATGCCGATGTCTCTACCCTACGTTCCTAGTGCGACCTGGTTACCCAAATACAGCGGTGTACCCAGCACCTTGGAGAACTTCCAGAGGAAGATATGCCAAGCGCTGGACATGTACTCGATGACCGGTAAGCAAAGAGCTTCAGTTAGTATGGGACAGTTAACCGGTGCAGCCGAACTGCAGAGCCGCAGCTGGCCTGTAGAAGTTCAGGAATCTGTGGAGCAGATATTCGCTAGATTAACCCGGGTCTTTGAGTGCCATACCGAAGCTGGATTAAGACTGTCATTCTATCGTTGTAACCAAGGGGCACAAGAAAGTGTCCTTGATTATTCACTGCGCTTGCAAGAAGCATACAGACTGTTAAAACAAGTCGATCCTGATAGTGCTCGAGATGAGAACAAAGCGTTAATTGGACAATTTATTGTGGGCCTTAAACTGTCTGAGGATAGAAAGCAAGCAAGCTGGTGGTCCATACAGAATCCAGGCGCAGAGTTTGACACCTTGAGAGACTTAACAGTTTGGGGACAACGACTCGCTGAAGTACCTGATCCCGCTTCACCGCAGCAGCAGTACACTGACACCCCTTCCGTGCCGGCAGCAGCATCTCCAGTCCCTGCGATTCAGTCCAGCGCACAGACTGTAACACCTGACCGGTTTGACCAGCTGTGTGCTAATGTCGAGCAGCTGATGAAAGACGTGGCCAAGCTACAAGCTGGGAGAAGACCCAAGACAGATGCAAGGCCATCGGACAAGATTCAACTCGCCGACAGTCCAGACGACGTCCCCTGGATGAGGAGAAAGACACAGCCGTCGCGAGGAAAACCTGCAGACCGCCGCAGTCCTGACAGACGCCGCAACAGTCAGCAGAACGACTTAGGAGGACGCAATCTGCAATCCCGTCCTTTAAACGAGCGACCCCTGGGCGAGAAGGGCCAACCCCAGGAGTAGACTGTCCAGGCCCTACGTCCAGCTGGGAACACAAGTATGTGGGAGACTGTCAATACTTACCAATCGTCATCGATGGCATCGCTATCTCTGCCTTGATAGACACTGGATCCCAGGTGACATCCATCCCCAGTACCCTTTACAAGCAGTTCTGGCCAGATGTTAAGCTAGAACCCCTAACCCTGAGATGAACCTTGAAGCCACTAATGGTATTCCGGTTACCATAGAGGGACAGTGGGAAGCTACAGTAAAGGTGGGGAGGGTGCAGTTGAAAAACCAGGGTATCTTAGTGGTCCAGGATAAGCCTAACCACAAGGATCCATATGTCATATTGGGTACCAATGTCATGATCAAATGCCTCGATGAAGTGTTGTTTTTACTCCAACAGAGTGCTGAAGCCGGTAAACCCAGAGAAAAGAGGGCTATCCAAAAGCAGATCAGAGCTCTGGTGTATCAACAACAGGTAACCTTGTCAAATGGTGAGATTGGCAGAGTAAGGGTCACAGATCCCATTCCAATTGTGGTACCACCCAGAAGTGAAATGATGATCTGGTGTCGAGCAGCCATAGGCCTCAGAGGGCAGGACTACCAAGCTGTAGTAGAACCTGTAATGTCCGACAGTAGTCCTACACTCTTGACAGCCAGAGGGTTAGTCGATGTAAGAAAGGGGAGAGTCCCCGTACGCATATTGAATTATGGTGATGACGAAGTCAGACTGCCAAGATATGCAACTGTTGCAAAATTGTACCAAGTAAAAGATGATGCTGTGATTGATGTAAAATCCTCAAACCAAATAGTCACTGATGAACCCCCTCACTCCAAAGATCAGTTAGAGAAATGGTGTCAAGAGCTCAGTGTAGGAACTGACAATACACCCTCTCACCAGAAAAATGGAGTATACAGGGTAGTTCGGGAGTAGGAGCAAGTGTTCAGTAAACACCCACTTGACTTTGGGAGGATTAAAGGGGTACAACATCATATCCCCACAAACAATCATGCACCTATCAAAGAAAGGTACAGGCCTATACCACCCACTCACTACCAGAAAGCAAAAGAGATGCTTCAGGACATGAAGAATGCAGGAGTCATTAGGGATAGCTGTAGTCCCTGGGCCGCACCACTAGTCCTGGTTAAAAAGAAAGATGGTAGTATGAGGATGTGCGTAGACTATAGGCAAATCAACAAAGTCACACACAAGGATGCATACCCGTTACCACGCATAGAAGAGTCACTAGCTGCACTCAAATCTGCCAACTACTTCTCCACATTAGATCTTACTAGTGGGTACTGGCAGGTTGCCGTTGCAGAGGAGGATCGTGAGAAGACAGCCTTCACTACTCCTATGGGACTATGCGAGTTCAACAGTATGCCCTTCGGTTTGTGCAATGCCCCAGGAACATTTCAGAGGCTTATGGAATGTTGTTTGGGCCACAAGAACTTTGAGACTGTCTTGTTATACCTTGATGATGTCATTGTCTACTCTCAGACCTATGAAGATCACCTCCAACACCTGAGTGAAGTGTTCGAGTCACTGTCCAAGTACGGGATGAAACTGAAACCGTCCAAGTGCCACCTGCTGAAACCCAAGGTCCAATACCTAGGACATGTGGTCAGTGCCGAAGGCGTAGCACCGGATCCGGATAAGGTCACCGTCATCAAGGACTGGCCAGCACCAATCAACCACAAAGAGGTACGTCAATTTCGAGGACTGGTCGGGTACTACCGACGATTCATCAAAGGCTATACCAAGATAGCTGCCCCCATGCAAGATCTCTTAGTGGGCCAATCCAAAAACGGCAAGATCAGGGGACCCCCGTTCCACTGGGGCCCAGAACAGGACAAATCCTTCCAAACGCTGAAAGATGCATTAACTGGAGAAGAAATCCTGGCCTACCCTGACTACAATCTACCGTTTTTATTGTACACCGATGCAAGCAATGAAGGTTTAGGAGCAGTCCTATCTCAACGTCAGCAGGGCAAGGAAAAGGTGATAGCCTACGCCAGCAGAAAGCTCCGTCCCACAGAAAGGAACCCGGAGAACTACAGCTCCTTCAAGCTGGAGTTCCTGGCCCTGGTCTGGGCGATCACAGAGCGCTTCAAGCATTACCTGGCATCCGCCCCGTTCACAGCTTTCACAGACAACAATCCTCTAACACACTTAGAAACTGCAAAGCTGGGAGCCCTAGAACAGCGTTGGGTAGCAAGACTCGCTAACTACGACTTCACTGTAAAGTACCGGGCAGGTCACAAGAATGGCAATGCTGATGCCCTGTCCCGAATGCCTCATCTTCCTGAAGAGGGAGAAGACATAGATGACCTAGAAGAGATTGAACTACCTGCTTTCCACCGTTCAGGTACAGCAACATGTCACCAGAGAAACCAGACACGTGTAGAGAGGACCGTGAACCCGTTACCTCACCATGACTGGAAGGAGGCTCAAGCCAACGATCCAGATGTCAGCCTGGTACGGGATCTCATCACTCAAGAACACGCCAATATGGACTCTGATGCCTCACCAACTGCTAAACGCCTGTGGAAGGAGAAAGGAAGGTTGTTCGTCTACCAAGGTAAACTATGCAGAAGATACCTCAATCCGAGAACCCATGAACTAATCTGGCAGATTGTAGTTCCCAAGACTGAAGTCCAAATGATCCTTGAAGCATACCATGACGATGCCGGACACTTTGGATGGAAGAAGCTGGAGAGACTCCTAAAGGATCGGTTCTACTGGGTCGGTTTGAGAGGCTCCATTGACAAATGGTGTAAAAACTGTGGACCATGTCACCTTCGAAGGAAAGACCATCTAACTCAGAAAGCTCCGTTGCAACCAATTGTTACCACCAAACCTCTTGAAATAGTTGCTCTCGACCATGTGAAGCTTACCCCAAGTCGAACCGGGTACACATACGCTCTCACCATCGTCGATCACTACTCAAGATTCCTGGTAGTCGTTCCAGTTAAGGATTTAACTGCTGAGGTAGCAGCAAAAGCATTCCAGAGTTACTTCTGTCGCCCCCATGGGTATCCAGACCAGGTCTTAACTGACCAAGGGCCAGCCTTCGAATCAGCTCTGTTCCAAGAATTCTTAGGGCTATATGGGTGTAAGAAAATCCGCACAACACCTTATCATCCTCAGACGAACGGTTTATGTGAGAAGATGAACCACATAGTCATTGACATGCTCAAGACCTTACCAGTTGAAGAGAGAAATCAATGGCCAGAGAAACTTCCAGATCTCGTGGACATCTACAACCACATACCTGTCAGTTCGACAAACTACACACCTGCTTACTTGATGAGAGCAAGACCAGGTAAACTGCCTATTGATTTACAGATGGGAACCGTTGAACCCACAGAAGATTCTTCTGATGAAGACTGGGTCAGCCAACACCAAGAAAAGTACAGGAAGGTACAAGAAAGCGTGGAAAGGAACCTTGAAATCAGTAGGACCAAACAAGAAAAAGACTTCAACAAGCACGCCTCAGCTGAACCACTAGCTATAGGTGATGTGGTGCTGAAAAGAAAGCGAAAAACCAACAAATTGGATAACAGTTGGGAATCCATTCCCTACACCGTTATGCCGTCACACTTTGATAACTCAAAAACTTGTGTTATTAGTAAAGACAATGGGAATACTATTGCGACTGTTTCAAGGGATCATTTAAAGAAATGTCCGCCACAGTTAATCCCACAAGCAACCAGTTACCCTACTGTAACTACAGATGAAGAAACAAAGGAAAATCTCGTCCTTACAGAAATTGGATACTTACCAGCTGATTGGCCACAAATAGGTGAAGCATTCCTCATACCAGTTATGCATTTCTACCAACCTGTTGAAGATCAGCCAAAACCAAATCCAATTCCACAAGTCCAACAAGAAGAAGTCCAAGTGCAAGAATTGCAGCCTGTTATCATGGAACCTGAGATTCCTGTAATCGGTCAGCCTGCTAGTCCCACAGTAAGAGAAGCCATTCCTAATCAACTACCTACAGAGGTCAGTCCAGTTGATAGACTCCACACTTACTATGGTCTTACACAAAGCAGACATAGAGAATTACCAACCACTTCGTACACTACACAAACAGCTTTGGAAACACCCACACTACGCAGATCCACACGTAGTACATTAGGCCAACCCCCACACAAACTTGGAGAATGGGTTTAAAATGTAGTGGAAAATGTAACCTGTAAGTGTTGTAAATATTAACCAGTTTTCAAAACCTGTAAAAAGTAGTGTACAGAAGGGTGGAGGAACTGGGCTCTGTCCCAAGTATACTAAGTTGGGGACAGAAAGCGCCTGGTAAGGTATAGAAGGTTAGTACCGGCCTCCCAAGCAGAGACACCCGTAGGGAATGTATAAAGTTTACCATGTATCCCTGGACTTTACCTTTTTCCATTCTCAAAAACTTTGAACAATTGTCACAGGACTTGTGTGACCACTAACTTTACTTTTTCCAGCCTGCGGCAGATGGACTAGTGCCGTACAGACTGCTTTTCACTTTTTCCACATTTTTCACTCCTTTTCAGTGATTTTTGTGTTTTCTTTAAGACTATGTAAATTGAATGTTATACAATGCTTAGTGGTAAGTTGTAAAAATAACCTTTTGCTCAGCCAGGAGAACTGAGCTTAACTAAGGGGGAATGTGGCACCCTAGCACCTGTTGGGCACCACAGAAATCCTTAGGTACAATGGAGTAAGTAACAGCACAGCAAAACCACAACACAAACAACACTTAGAACACCTGGTTTCACCCCGAGCCTCTAGGGGGAGCTACACTGGTGACTTTGAGCCAGTTCCCCCTATAAATAGGGTCTTGGAGGGAGAAACTTCAGAGTGTGGTAGACGCTACAAGACCTGCCTGCCTGTGTGAAACCTCCACCCTATGAGGAACACACTAGGCCCAACCAGCCTGTTAGCAAGTGGAAATCCCTGCAATTGGGATAAGAGGAAGAAGGAGATCACCTCTCAGGAAAACAGAGTTAATCTGACTCTTTCCTTAAACACCGGTTACTGGAACCGAAGCTGTGGGAGCTACAAAGCCACCGCAGAGAACCAGCATACTTCACAGGGAGTCTAGCCCCCTGTTCACCTGTCGCACCTACCAACGAGAGCCCAGGGAAGAAGGTAGAATTATCATCACCCTTTTACAGTGCCCTCAGTGCTGACAACCAGGTGAAATCCGTTCTATTGAACAAACTGCCCGGTCTGGAAGGATTCCACATCCACCCGACCTTAGCACCAGAATTAGAGAAAGGAAGCCTAACACTGCTTGCTGTGAAACTCCATAAGTGCCAACTTCACTATCCCGGTCCGAGTGTACCTGACTACCAACCAGTAAAGGTACCTAAAAGAGACTTTGTGTGGTTGTACATTATTCCTGGATTCAGCGCGCAGCATCCCGCAGCTGCCTCACAACATCTTGCGCAGCTCCCGGCTCCGGGGATTCCCGCTCATCCTGTGGGGAGCGTTCCATCTCGCTGTGTACCATCCCCCGGAGACCTGAACAGCGCTGGTAAAGTTACCAGAACACCCGCAGGTGGCGTCACGAAGACAAATCACCCCCACTGTTCCGCCATTCCCCACCGGGCCTACACTACCGCAGGCGCGGTTCCGTGACTGGAGGAGAAACAACGCCCGCTACGTGTACCCCCGGCTACGGTGAGTCATGGTACCGACGGATTAGAGACATCAGTGTGGGGCTGCGAGGTGCGGTTCATCACAGTTCCCCTTAAAATCATTGGGCTGTCAATGTATGTGATTGCACTGCGTCCTCCAGAGAGAGGCGCACACATTCTCTCTTAATACACTTTCTATCATCAGTTTTGCAATGACTTTGAGTCATGTTCTTTTTTTCTTCTCCAGTATAAAGTGAAGCTAAAAATCCTGCAGTTTTTGGCAATAGAAAGCAGTTCATAGTGGGTGTTTGGATAAAAGAAAATTTATAAGGTGACATGTTTTGACTTTGAGATAAAGCTAACCCATTGTCTGTTATGGATGTAAATGAAGAAATCAGCCTGTAATAACTGGAATACTGTTCAAAGGCAGAGAAAAAGTGTTTGTAAAACTTGTCTATTTTTTTTCAACAGCATTAATAAAGCCGCAGAGCTGTGCCAGCTTCTCATTCATTTTCATAATGGAGACTTCAGTTAAATGTCACCGAAATGTATCATTTTAGCTCCTGTTGTGTTGTGTAGTGTGACGATTGTGATTTAGGGTCATCATATTTTGGGCGGCAAGCTTTAAAGTGAACCTGTCACCTTGAAAATGCTATGTACGTACAGATTTTCAAAGGCTGCAACAGCAGTTACAGATGGTGAAATAGCAACAAGACAAATAACACTTTGGTCCAATCATGGGTTTGGTACTGTAAATTAGGACAGAAAAGCCTTTGAGACACCAACAAGGTTAATCTTAAGGCTGGAAACACACTATCCTCCTTACATGCGAGTCTCTTGGACGAGACTCGGATCAGTGACCCTGAACGGCCTCTCCCTCTCTGGACAGGAGTGTCAGCTGCTTGTGTTTTTGTGCAGCATCACACTCCCGTCCAGAGAGGGAGAGGCCGTTCAGGGTCACTGATCCGAGTCTCGTCCAAAAGACTTGCATGCAAGTAGGATAGTGTGTTTCCACCCTAACTGTTAAAGATGCACACGAGAGTGCTATGTGTAACGCTTAACGTGCGAACAAAGTAAGTGTAACAAAGAGAGAGGTGGATATAGAAAAGGGGGAGAGTGAAAAAAAAAAGAGAGAAGAGGGTGGCTCAGTGGAGGAGGGCTGGAATGGGGGAAAAGAGGGGTGATTTGAACTTTTGTGGGGTGGGGGTTATCATGTTTTTAAAAACTTTATTTTTTTATTAATTCTTTATTTTACACTGCCTCGTTGGGCGCCACACTGCTGCACAGTCCAATCGCTTGTGACAGGTTCCGATGAGCTGCAGCACATCGGAACCTGCCATGGAAGATCACTCTGAGTGGTTGGCAGTGCTTGCCAACCACTCACAGGAAGCGATCAGTGATAGCTTCCGGGGTCTCGGTAGGACCCCGGGCTATCACATGATCCAGAGATCCCGCGATAAGATTGTGGGATCTCCGATGCAGGCAGGGAACAGCACGATCCCCGCCACGGCGCCTTTGGATCCCGCTGTCACTGAATGACAGAGGGATTCAAAGGGTTAACAGCATCGATCGGATCCGCTCCATTCCCATAGATTTTATTAAAAGTGGGTGAATATTAGTGAAATGAACATTACCTTACGTCGCCCAACATATATACTATAATTTACATAACAAATTGGCGTATATTATAGCAGAAATTTACTCTAGCTCATAACTGAAGCACTTTTCGGATTCTTCATCATGGACAGCCTGAAAGACGTGCCAAATACATTAAGAGCCCTGCTTATGAATCTGGCACATTTTACTCTAGCAGGCTTTATTCTAACTGACATAAAATGATAGTTTTGATGAATTCCCCCCGAACCTCCTCTTTGTATACTCAATGCTGGGTTCCCTGTGATGAACAGAAGAGCAGCCAACAAACTATTTCCCCAGAAGAACCTGCGTATGTGGAGCGCTAAGGGCTGGGATACTCAGACTGCTGAGCGCTATTTGCAATATCACAGTGGTGGCCAGGCTCAGCAGCTGGGGCCCTGACTCATATTGAAAAGAGAGTTGGAAAATGGAGAAATAAACAAAAGAAAAATAATACGTTTGTGACGCCAGTTGGGATAATCAGTCAGATGTGGCTGGTACTGCAGATGATCCCTGGGAGGTAGATGGTGACAGCAGTGCAGATGTTAAACCCTTTCCAACCAGAACTGGATCCCAGGGAATGATGAGGGTAGTGGTAGTGGGTGCAGTGGAGAAAGGAGGCACTAAGAGTCAGTCTTGTTGCTTTTACCTTTTACTGCAGATGTTCAAGCAAGTCTAGGGTATACAGAGGTTACCGGGTACATGGTCTGGCCAGACTGGGAAGAACTGTAGTCCGCTCTGCTGGGTGGATATAGTGAGTGGCCTTCCTGCTGAATTCTCTCAGTTTGTAGGCTTCCAAGTGTCTTTCTGCTGTCCTGTACTCCCTTTTTAAATCTGTGGATGACGCCCAACCAAGCTAGTAGTGTAGATCCTGTGGGTATCCGTGCTCCATTCAGTGCAGTTCACTGATCCTATGTACTATAAAAGTCTCAGGAGGTCCAACTTAAGTGGCTAGTGAGCATAAAACTTACTAGCCTCCAGTTTCTGCTACTAGGCCCTCTGAGTCTAAGTAGCCTAGGGCCTGCAGCTGGTTCTTTAAAGCAGCCATCTGGCACTCTCCTGACTGAACCTTCTCCTTTGCCTACCCAGCCTTACGACTCAGCTAACCCCTCCCTCCAATCAGAGACTGAGACACATGCCCAAATAAAGCCTTTTCAATGCTCAGCTTCCTAGTTGGAGTTCAGGCTGAGATGGATGCTTCAGACTTACAGCATAGGGAGCTCTAATTCTTGCCAGACATGGCATTACAAGATATTAAAGAAATACCATTTGTGGCAGCCAGACCGCAGGGGCACCACACATATCTCCCAGCTTTGGAAGAACAGAAAGTGGAACAAATAATGCTATGAGGGAAATGACAAATTTTGACCACACCCCTACCCAGACTCCAAACTGCACCCATTTGCCATTTCTGTCAACCCTGGCAGGAGGAGATGTCAGAGGGGCGGTGGCAGTGAGGGACATTCAAAAGACTCCAGGGCATACACTTAAATCTTGGACTGTCCACTGTATCCAGGATGGTTGAGACTAGAGTTGAGCGGATTGATTCAAGCACTCAGGTCAGTGGTACTTGATGGCTGGATGGGTAGCCGTGAATCCCTTGCCTTTTAGTGTCCCCGATGGCTTTTGATTATCCAGGACTGGTGTGATGTCATCTGCATGTCTTGATCATTTCTACTTGGGTCCTGTGGATTTATCTTTTGTTTGTTCATTCATACTTATAGCAGCCAGAACTTTCTCATGTTTATGTAGATTCATTATTATAACATTTCTTTTTCGTGTTTGTAAAGCCGTGTTCACATGTTGGATAAAGACTGTGTTTTTTGTTTTCTCCAGGTGTCTGCCATAAACTACACTATAATAGCCTCTTCTGATTATTGCTGCTTTTTTATGCATTTTTCTCCTTATCTGATGCATTTTTGATGAACCTGATGTGAACCTTCTTTTTTAGGCTTTGATTCTGCACTTAAAAAAATAACTGCAGTTTTTACATGCTACAGTACAAAGAAAATCCCCACACTGCCCAGTTCACGGCATCTTTAGATGCACAATGCATGAAGTTTTTATGAAATCACATTCACTTTGAAACAAAGCGGAATATCTGTGCAAAAAAAAAACTGCATAAAAAACTCGGCATTTACTGTATTTTTTCACTTGATAAGATGCACCAGATTATAGGACGCACCCCAAATTTGGTGAAGGAAAAAATATATTTTTTTTATGTTAAATGGGGTCCGTCTTATAATGCCAGTGTCTGTCTTACTAATGATATACAGTGGGTACGGAAAGTATTCAAACCCCTTTAAATTTTTCACTCTTTGTTTCAGTGCAGCCATTTGGTAGCTACAATGAACCAAAGAGTGAAAAACAGAAATGTAGACATTTTTGCAAATCAATTACAAAAAGAAAAACTTAAATATCACATGGTCATAAGTATTCAGACCCTTTGCTCAGACACTCATATTTAGGTCACATGCTGTTCATTTCCTTGGCCTCCTTCTTGAGATGGTTCTACTCTTTCATTGAATTCAGCTGTGTTTAATTAAACTGATAGGACTTGATTTGGAAAGGTACACACCTGTCTATAAAAGACCTCACAGCTCACAGTGCATGTCAGATCAAATGAGGATCATGAGGTCAAAGGAACTGCCCAAGCAGCTCAGAAACAGAATTGTGGCAAGAAACAGATCTGGCCAAGGTTACAAAAGAATTTCTGCAGTACTCAAGGTTGCTAAGAGCACAGTGGCCTCCATAATCCTTAATTGGCAGAAGATTGGGTCCACCAGAAGTCATATTAGACCTGGTTGTCCAGCCAAACTGAGGAATCATGGGAGAAGAGTCTTGGTGAGAGAGGTAAAGAAGAATTCCAAGATCTCTGTGGCTGAGCTGGAGAGATGCAGTAGGGAGATGTGAGAAAGTTCCACAAAGTCAACTATCACTGCAGCCCTCCACCAGTTGGGCCTTTATGGCAGAGCGGCCCGATGGAAGCCTCTCTTCAGTGCAACACATGACAGCCCGCATACAGTTTGCAAGAAAACACATGAGGGACTCCCAGACTATAAGAAATAAGATTCTTTAGTCTAATGAGACAAAGATAAAACTTTTTGGTGATAATTCTAAGCGGTATGTGTGGAGAAAACCAGGCACTGCTCATCACCTGCCCAATACAATCCCAACAGTGAAACATGGTGGTGGCAGCATCATGCTATGGGGGTGTTTTTCACCTGCAGGGACAGGATGACTGCTTGCAACTGAATGAAACATGAATGCGGCCAAGTACAGAGATATCCTAGATGAAAACCTCTTCCAGAGTGCTCTGGACCTCAGACTTGGCCGAAGGTTCACCTTCCAACAAGACAATGACCCTAAGCACACAGCTAAAATAACAAAGGAGTGGCTTCAGAACAACTCTGTGACCATTATTGACTGGCCCAGCCAGAGCCCTGACCTAAACCCAATTGAGCATCTCTGGAGAGACCCGAAAATGGCTGTCCACCAACATTCACCATCCAACCTGACGGAACTGGAGAGGATCTGCAAGGAAGAATGGCAGAGGATCCCCAAATCCAGGGATGAATAACTTGTTGCATCATTCCCAAGAAGACTCACGGCTGTACTAGCTCAAAAGGTGCAAATGTCTACATTTCTATTTTTTTTCAGTGAAGATGGAGTGCAGAGTGTACATCACGGAGAAAAAATGAACTCTTTTGAATTTACCAAACAGCTGCAATGAAACAAAGAGTGAAACATTTAAAGGGTTCTGAATACTTTCATATACCCACTGTATATGTCCCTCATGCTGGTGTGTGTATATATATATATATATATAAAACAGAAAAAAACAGAAAAAAAAAAAGAAAAAAAAAAAAAAAAAAAAAAAAAAAAAAAAAAAAAAAAGAAAAAAAAACTGCATAGCACTCACAGACTAATGTGAACCGGTGCCAGCAGGGCTGCTGGATCAAATAACTAGAAAAAAATACTCTGCAGCACTCGGTTACTACCAATGATGTACATATGCTAATAAGCTATATATATAGGAGAAAAAGTTAAAAACTTATGTTTTTTCAAAAAACTCAAAATCTTATCTTTTTATTTCTGAAGTTCTTGGTACACACATTGGCCAATGTCTGTTTGCTCGTCGACTGCGACAAAGTGACTTCAGGTCCGACGAGTCCTAACGCTGACATCCCTGTCCTCCTTGTCCACCCCCCACTTCTCAGTGGGCAGACTCCATCTCGACCCTTGATCACCTGTGGTCAAGAAGGGTGCAAATTGCAGCATGGAGCCAGCCACTCCATAAGATACAAAACAGAAAAAAAAAACTGCATAGCACTCACAGACTAATGTGAACCGGTGCCAGCAGGGCTGCTGGATCAAATAACTAGAAAAAAATACTCTGCAGCACTCGGTTACTACCAATGATGTACATATGCTAATAAGCTATATATATAGGAGAAAAAGTTAAAAACTTATGTTTTTTCAAAAAACTCAAAATCTTATCTTTTTATTTCTGAAGTTCTTGGTACACACATTGGCCAATGTCTGTTTGCTCGTCGACTGCGACAAAGTGACTTCAGGTCCGACGAGTCCTAACGCTGACATCCCTGTCCTCCTTGTCCACCCCCCACTTCTCAGTGGGCAGACTCCATCTCGACCCTTGATCACCTGTGGTCAAGAAGGGTGCAAATTGCAGCATGGAGCCAGCCACTCCATAAGATACAAAACAGAAAAAAAAAAAACTGCATAGCACTCACAGACTAATGTGAACCGGTGCCAGCAGGGCTGCTGGATCAAATAACTAGAAAAAAATACTCTGCAGCACTCGGTTACTACCAATGATGTACATATGCTAATAAGCTATATATATAGGAGAAAAAGTTAAAAACTTATGTTTTTTCAAAAAACTCAAAATCTTATCTTTTTATTTCTGAAGTTCTTGGTACACACATTGGCCAATGTCTGTTTGCTCGTCGACTGCGACAAAGTGACTTCAGGTCCGACGAGTCCTAACGCTGACATCCCTGTCCTCCTTGTCCACCCCCCACTTCTCAGTGGGCAGACTCCATCTCGACCCTTGATCACCTGTGGTCAAGAAGGGTGCAAATTGCAGCATGGAGCCAGCCACTCCATAAGATACAAAACAGAAAAAAAAAACTGCATAGCACTCACAGACTAATGTGAACCGGTGCCAGCAGGGCTGCTGGATCAAATAACTAGAAAAAAATACTCTGCAGCACTCGGTTACTACCAATGATGTACATATGCTAATAAGCTATATATATAGGAAGAAAAGTTAAAAACTTATGTTTTTTCAAAAAACTCAAAATCTTATCTTTTTATTTCTGAAGTTCTTGGTACACACATTGGCCAATGTCTGTTTGCTCGTCGACTGCGACAAAGTGACTTCAGGTCCGACGAGTCCTAACGCTGACATCCCTGTCCTCCTTGTCCACCCCCCACTTCTCAGTGGGCAGACTCCATCTCGACCCTTGATCACCTGTGGTCAAGAAGGGTGCAAATTGCAGCATGGAGCCAGCCACTCCATAAGATACAAAACAGAAAAAAAAAAAACTGCATAGCACTCACAGACTAATGTGAACCGGTGCCAGCAGGGCTGCTGGATCAAATAACTAGAAAAAAATACTCTGCAGCACTCGGTTACTACCAATGATGTACATATGCTAATAAGCTATATATATATATATACAGTGTTGGCCAAAAGTATTGACACCCCTGCAATTCTGTTAGATAATGCTCAGTTTCTTCCTGAAAATGATCGCAATCACAAATTCTTTGGTATTATTATCTTCATTTAATTTGTCTGTGTCTGTGACTTTCTTGCTGTACCTCTGCGCTGGAACACAAGTACCAACTCATTGATAACATCTGCTGCCATGGGGGGTCGGCCCTACCCGTGGAGGGCTTACTATCAAGCTGCCTTATCACTAACCCCCTTAGAGGATCAGAGGAACTGTAGAGCAGTGGCCGCCATTAATAGCCACAGCCTGTGGGTGCCGTTACGTAAATTAGAATTCCCAAGTCTGGTAACCTGATCCCAAGAAAAAGTGAATTTTTTCTGGTTGTTTATTCCAGCATCGCAGCTAGCACCAGTTCACACTATATCTTGAGTGCTGTGATGAGATGGTGTCCACCCACTTAGAAGTGGGATAAGGAGGACAAGGAGGAAAGGGATGTCAGCGTAGGACTCATCAGATCTGGGGTCACTGTGGAGTGGTTGATGAGCAAACAGATATTGGCCAATGTATGTACCAAGAACCCCAGCAAATAAAAAGATAAGAATATTGAGTTTCTTTAAAAAAACGTATGTTTTTAAATTTTTTCCTCATATATAAACCGCTTATTAGCATGCGTACATTTTTGGTAGTAGCTGAGTGCTGCAGTGAATTTTTTCTGGCAGCTTGCACCAGTTCACACTATGTCTTGAGTGCTGTGCAGTTTTGTGCAGTTTATATACCGTATATGCTCGTGTATAAGCCGACCCGTGTATAAACTGACCCCCCTACTTTTGCCCCAAAAATCTGGAAAAACCTATTGACTCGTGTATAAGCCGAGGGTGGACCCCAGCACAGGTATACAGCCCCCAGCAGTGTGGTATACAGGCCTCCCCAGTGGTAGTATACAGCAGCCCCAGTGGTAGTATACAGATTCCCCAGCAGCCCCAGTGGTAGTACACAGATTCCCCAGCAGCCCCAGTGGTAGTATACAGATTCCCCAGCAGCCCCAGTGGTAGTATACAGATTCCCCAGCAGCCCCAGTGGTAGTATACAGATTCCCCAGCAGCCCCAGTGGTAGTATACAGGAGCCCCAGCAGCCCCAGTGGTAGTATACAGGAGCCCCAGCAGCCCCAGTGGTAGTATACAGGAGCCCCAGCAGCCCCAGTGGTAGTATACAGGAGCCCCAGCAGCCCCAGTGGTAGTATACAGGAGCCCCAGCAGCCCCAGTGGTAGTATACAGATTCCCCAGCAGCCCCAGTGGTAGTATACAGATTCCCCAGCAGCCCCAGTGGTAGTATACAGGAGCCCCAGCAGCCCCAGTGGTAGTATACAGGAGCCCCAGTGGTATACAGCAGGCCCCCAGGGGTACATATAGCAGCCCCCAGGGGGTACCCAGCAGCACCCTGGGGGTACCCAGCAGCCCTCTGGGGGTACCAACAGCCCCCTGGGGGTACCAACAGCCCCCAGGGGGTACCCAGCAGCCCCCTGGGGGTACCAACAGCCCCCTGGGGGTACCAACAGCCCCCTGGGGGTACCAACAGCCCCCAAAAGCTGGCACTGTCCCCCCTTGTAAGGGCCCCCCCCCGCTGCTTATACATTACCATCCCTGTGTTCTGATCGGCGCCGCTCCTCGGTGCTGCGTCTTCATCCTCCCGTCCGCGCTGGCTGCATCCGGGATCTCCGGCCGTCGCGCGATGACGTCATATCGCTGCGACAGCCGGAGATCCCGGATGCAGCCAGCGCGGACGGGAGGATGAAGACGCAGCACCGAGGAGCGGCGCCGATCAGAACACCAGGATGGTAATGTATAAGCAGCGGGGGGGGGGGGGCCCTTACAAGGGGGGACAGTGCCAGTTTTTGGGGGGCCATATGCACTGCTTTCCCCTGCCGCTGATTGACAGGGGGAAGCAGGTCATATATAATGAGCGGCCCCACGTGATGGGGCCGCTCATACAGCAGCCTCCCCCCGCCTCCTCCAGCCTCCACAGCCCCCACCACCGTATATGACCCGTGTATAAGCCGAGGGGGGACTTTTCAGCCCAAATTTTGGGCTGAAAAACTCGGCTTATACACGAGTATATACGGTATATAATATATATATACATAAACTGCAATCACAAATTCTTTGGTATTGTTATCTTCATTTAATTTGTCTCCAATGAAAAAAACACAAAAAGAATTGTCCTAAAGCCAAATTGGATATAATTCCACACCAAACATAAAAAAGGGGGTGTACAAACGTTTTGGCACTGTTATACTTCTCTAATTTGTGTAATTAACATCACCTGTAACTTACCTGTGGAACCTAACTGGTGTTGACAATAACTAAATCACACTTGCAGCCAGTTGACATGGATTAAAGTTGACTCAACCTCTGTCCTGTGTCCTTGTGTGTACCACATTGAGCATGGAGAAAAGAAAGAAGACCAAAGAACTGTCTGAGGACTTGAGAAACCAAATTGTGAGGAAGCATGAGCAATCTCAAGGCTACAAGTCCATCTCCAAAGACCTGAATGTTCCTGTGTCTACCGTGCGCAGTGTCATCAAGAAGTTTAAAGCCCATGGCACTGTGGCTAATCTCCCTAGATGTGGATGGAAATGAAAAATTGACAAGAGATTTCAACGCAAGATTATGCGGATGGTGGATAAAGAACCTCGACTAACATCCAAACAAGTTCAAGCTGCCCTGCAGTCCAAGGGTACAACAGTGTCAACCTGTACTATCCGTCGGCGTCTGAATGAAAAGGGACTGTATGGTGGGATACCCAGGATGACCCCACTTCTTACCCCGAGACATAAAAAAGCCAGGCTGGAGTTTGCCAAAACTTACCTGAGAAAGCGTAAAACATTTTGGAAGAATGTTCTGTGGTCAGATGAGACAAAAGTAGAGCTTTTTGGGCAAAGGCATCAACATAGAGTTTACAGGAGAAAAAAAGAGGCATTCAAAGAAAAGAACATGGTCCCTACAGTCAGACATGGCGGAAGTTCCCTGATGTTTTGGGGTTGCTTTGCTGCTTCTGGCACTGGACTGCTTGACCATGTGCATGGCATTATGAAGTCTGAAGACTACCAACAAATTTTGCAGCATAATGTAGGGCCCAGTGTGAGAAAGCTGGGTCTCCCTCAGAGGTCATGGGTCTTCCAGCAGGACAATGACCCAAAACACACTTCAAAAAGCACTAGAAAATGGTTTGAGAGAAAGCACTGGAGACTTCTAAGGTGGCCAGCAATGAGTCCAGACCTGAATCCCATAGAACACCTGTGGAGAGATCTAAAAATGGCAGTTTGGAGAAGGCACCCTTCAAATATCAGGGACCTGGAGCAGTTTGCCAAAGAAGAATGGTCTAAAATTCCAGCAGAGCATTGTAAGAAACTCATTGATGGTTACCGGAAGCGGTTGACCGCAGTTATTTTGGCTAAAGGTTGTGCAACCAAGTATTAGGCTGAGGGTGCCAATACTTTTGTCTGGCCCATTTTCGGAGTTTTGTGTGAAATGATCAATGTTTTGCTTTTTGCTTCATCCTCTTTTGTGTATTTTCATTGAAGACAAATTAAATGAAGATAATAATACCAAAGAATTTGTGATTGCAATCATTTTCAGGAAGAAACTGAGTATTATCTGACAGAATTGCAGGGGTGTCAATACTTTTGGCCAACACTGTATATTATATATATATATATATATATATATATATATACACACCAGCATGAGGGACATATACAGTGGGTATATGAAAGTATTCAGAACCCTTTAAATGTTTCACTCTTTGTTTCATTGCAGCTGTTTGGTAAATTCAAAATAAATGTTATACCTCCTTTTTGAAAATTGACACCTGGGTGTAACCATTTGGTTGGGGCTCAATACATACCTTTTCCACTTTGTTAAGGGTGAATGGTAACACCTAGTTGTCAATTTATTTACATTTTTGGAAAGTATCACAGAGGAAGCCCTCAGAGTCAGAATTACAACAATAGATTTCCCAGAAACTATTATTTCATGGAGAACAAGATCATTTACTAAACCAGATTTATCGAGAAAGGAGGAACCCTCTTTAAAAAGAAATTCAACTGAAAACCTTCATTGACACGGAGCTGATTATTCATTGGAGTCATTTCCAACAATAATACCTGTGGTGTCCCTGTACTATGCTCCCCTCTGCTGGTGATTACAGATTCAGGTTCTCCTAAAGGAGAGCACAAAAAGACTTGTTACTATAGTGGCATAACCAGAGTCTGGTGGACCCCGATGCGAAATTTAGACCTGGCTTCTTTCCCCCTCTCCCCTTCCCCCCTCCTCCCCGCACACGTTGGTCAGATCATGTAACTTTCTAAATCCTCTAAAGACTCACAAATTGACCCCTCTTCCCCTTCATTATGCATTAATGTCTCTCATCATGTTATATATGGTCCTCCTCCTGGAATATGGCCCTTATCGTGGTATATATGTCCCCCATCCTGGTTTATACGGTCCTGCTCCTCCCGCCATCATAGTCATCCAATTATTATAATACATCCCCATATTTCTCCATATATTACAATGTACCCCCATAGTCCTCTGTTTTATAATGCATCCCATAGTACTCCATTCATAAGGTAGCCCCCATAGTCATTCAATCATTATAATAAACGCCCATTATCCTCCATATAATATAACGCAGGCTCACATCTCTCCATATATCATAATGCAGCCTCATAGTCCTCCTTATAGCATAATACAGCCTCATATCCTGTCCATATAGTATAATGCAGCCTCAAAGCCTCTCCATATAGTATAATACAGCCTCATAGCCTCTCAATATAGTATAATGCAGCCTCATACTCTCTCCATGTAGTATAATCCAGCCTCACAGCTTCTACATATAGTATAATACAGCCTCATAGCCTCTCAATATAGTATAGTACAGCCTCATAGCCTCTCCATATTGCATAATGCAGCCTCATAGCCGTCCATATAGTGCTGCCTCAATACTCTCCATATAGTGTAATACAGCCTCAAAAATCTCTATATAGTGTAGCCTCTAAACTGTCCATATGATGCAACCTCAAAACCTATCATATAGTGCAGGCTCATAACGCTCCATATAGTGCAGCCTTATATATGCAGCCTCATTTCTCTCCATATAGTGCAGTATTATATATGCCGCCTCATATTTCTCCATATAGTGCAGCATTATATATGCAGCCTCAAATCTCTCCATATACTGCAGTATTATATATGCAGCCTCTTATCTCTCCATATAGTACAGTATTATATATGCTGCCTCATATCTCTCCATATAGTGCAGTATTATATATGCAGCCTTATATCTCTCCATATAGTGCAGTATTATATATGCAGTCTCCTATCTCTCCATATAGTGCAGTATTATATATGCAGCCTCATATCTCTCCATATAGTGCAGAATTATATATGCAGCCTCTTATCTCTCCATATAGTGCAGTATTATATATGCAGCCTTATATCTCTCCAAATAGTGCAGTATTATACTGTATATGCAGCCTCGTATCTCTCCATATAGTGCAGTATTATATTTGCAGCTTTATATATGAACCCCCCCCCCTTCATAATCCTCTGGCCACAGAGCATTCACTTATTAAAAAAAAAAATCTGTACTTACCTCTCCTGGTTCCCTCGCTGCTCTGGTGGTCTCCTCTGAAGATTTAAGACTCAGGAGGAGGAGAAGGAGGTGTCGGCCTGTGTTCCCACTGTGGAAAGCATAAAGCAGGAGGTGGGAGGAGGTGGCACAGTGGAACTCAGGCCAGTAACCCGACAGATCAGAGGAGAGGAAGCGAGGGGTGGGAGCAGCAGTGGGAAGTAGGAGGCTTCCCTCCCCCTGACACACAGGCCCTACAGCAGCCTGTGCTGCCACGCTGTCACATGGATGTGTGTCCTCAGGGATGCACATCCATGTAAAGCAGGAGCTGCAACCGTGATCGTTACGCCACTGTTAATATACATACAGTATGTGATGAAATGATCGATTATTTTGTACCTTTGTTTAATGTTTCTCTTTTTTCATCACCAGGAATGGAATAGATTCCAGCAAGGTATAGATTAAAATCCTTTCCATCTAATAGATCTTTGACCAGAAGAGGACAGTTGTCGGGGAGGGTTGTTAACTGTGTTTTATTTGTACCTATTTAAAAATTAATAATAAAAATTTGGTGAAAAAAATCCTTTCCATCTTGTGCAATTCATTTCAAGATTTAAAAAATTAAATGGAAGCCTACCCTAAATACAAAGTGCACACATTGAGTATTTGGAGAGTTTTTTTTACCTCAGGATTTGTAGCCACAACCAGGAGTGGGTGATAAATCCAGAAGTGGTGACGTGTTTTTATTATACTTTTCCTCAGATTGTTCCATTCTTGGTTTTGGCTACAAATACTGAGGTAAAAACTCACCAAATACTCAACATGTGTGTCATCCCTGTGTCTGGCCACCACAAAATAATATTGCTGTATCATCAAGTAATACCATGTCTGATGGGAATTGGGGTGCCTCTGCTGGATGTCTGAAGCATACACATACTGCCTGATATCTAACCAGGAAGCTGAGCACTGAAGACCTGTTTTGGGCTGTAACTCAGCCTCTGGTTGGAGGGAGAGGGAGGGGTTAGTTAAAGGGACACTGTCACCAGGTTTTTGCCATCTCATCTGACAGCAACATATGTAGAGACAGTGACCCTGATTCCAGCGATGTGTCTCTTACTGGACTGCTCAGTGTAGTTTTCATAAAATCACTGTTCAATCAGTTGGAGGTTAACATTCTAGGACTCTATAATTGTGGAGGCCCAAAATTAAAAAATTTAAAATATAATAAAATCATTAAAATGTGCATTTTTTAATTTTGTATATTTTTAATTTTTAAATTTTGTAAGTTTTAAATAAAAATCTGGTGTAAAGTTAACCAGTAAGGCCTGTACTAATTTTAGAGTTATAGTGGAGGGAATATATTGAGCCACTGATAAAGAAAGGGTTTGTGTGCACTGGGCCTCCACAATTATAGATTCCATCAACCCCCAGGGAGGGTTATGCACGGTAATCCCCCCGCGGCCTTCTAGCAGCAACATCCAATTATACACCCTTACTGACTAGCTCCGGTGTACAACCTAAGAAACATTCTAGGACTAATCAAATAGTCCAGCATAGTCATTTACTGCTAAATCTGAAGCAGAGAAAACAGTAATTTTATAAAAGTGACAGCAAGCAGGTCAGTAAGGGACACATCGCTAGAATTAGGGTCTCTATCTCTACATTATGCTGCTGTCAGATGGGATGACAAAAACCTGGTGGCAGTGCCCCTTTAAGGTGTAGTGTGGTTGAGAAGGCAAAGTAGAGATCCAGCGAGGAGGCAGAAGGAGCTGCTCTGAAGGGAGCAGCTGCAAGCAGAATATCAGTCCCTAGGTCATCCAGGCTTATAGGGCCTCATGGCAAAACTGGATGATGGTGAGTTTTATGCTCACCAGAAACTCAAGGTGTCAGTAGTACACAGGATCAGGGAACTGTTATAGTCATGGATACCCTCAGGATCTGCAGTACCAGCATGGCAGGACGTAAACCACAGGAACTAAGATGAAGTACTGAAGAGCTAAAGGCATCAGGAAACCTACAGCAGAGTTGACTATAGTTCTCATGAGACTGGCAGACCACACACTTTGTGTGGTTGTATTACACTGAACCTGCTACAGAGTCTTCATTAAAGAAAGGTAAAACAAAGCCTGTTCCTTGTGTCTCCTTCCTCCGCTACACTCGCTACCATCATCCTCATCATCTCCCTGGGAGCCAAACCTGTTTGGGAAGGGTTAAACATCTGCACTGCCACTACCACCTATCTCCCAGGGATCTCCTGCAGTTTCAGCCACATCTGGCTGATCATCCCAACTGGCATCACGGACAAGCTTTATTTCTTTAAAGGGATCCTGTCACCCCCAAAACGCCTCCTAAGCTATTAAAACATGTCCCTACAGCATATTAACACTATTCCCACACTCCTTTTTGCTCAGAAATGCATGAAGTAAAAATGTTGAAAAAGGTTATTGAACTCACTCATTAGCCATGTTAATGAGTGGTGGCTATATGCGTTTGTCACCCAGGCGGGCTCTCTGCCTCATAATATCACGCCTTAATAGGCGTGATCTTGAATACAGATTCTAATTAGCGCCTCCCCACTCTCCTCTGTGATGGTGGGGCTGCAATACGGCTGTCATGACACGTATCGCGTCATTTCCGGCATCGGGTGACGTGTGTACACCTGAGCCGCTCTGTTAGCTTCAAGCACCGCATTGCGCATGCGTGCTGGAGGCATAACAGAGTGGCGCAGCGTGGGCGCAAACGCTTAAAAACAAAAAGGATTCGAATATTAAAGTGTTCCCGTGGTCATGAGCATTCCTGTGTGCTCTATTCAACTATTAGACCAGCAAGAAGACAAGGCAGACAAGAAGTTGCAATGATAATCAGCCATATTGAAGATCTGGAACCCCCTGTGGCCATTTAGTCACTGATTACCCCAAGCACATAAAAGGCTCCATACTCTCTGCCCTTCCTTCACGTCTTATATTTTCTCATTAATCAGTCTTGCACGTATTACATAGGAGCACGCACCCACATGACAGCCCACATGCAGACTGGAATGGTCATGGAATCATTGCAATATCTGCTCGTCTCTCGCAGTCTAATGACACGATGGTGCTGTCCTCTGATTCTTATCTGCATCGCTGAAGTGATATTGGGAAATTAAATTGATTGTAAGCCTTTTTACCCATCTGATTTATTGATTACGTGCTGTCCTCATCTGCCATATCGTCACTTTTCTGCAGGGTGTGAATGGAGATCGAGCCGTTGTTTTCTTTCACCTATGTGGCAATGTGCAGCTCTTGAATAATGGCTCTGTGTTAACAGTTATATTGTTATTACATGAACAAAGTGGTCAGGTTAAAGTTGTGACTTATTTTCACTTCTGTGCCATTTTTCCCATTACCATGGGTTAATAATACATTGTAACCAGTAGAAGTCACTTCAAAAATTCCCTAAGGATGTACTGCGTTACAATGTGTCTGCTACTGCTGAAGTGCATTTGCAATGGAATCTATTTATACATGACTGCAAAATTAGAGGTGACTACAAAATATACACCAGTGTGTCATCCATAGATCCTCCTTAACAGTGTGTCATCCATGGATCCTAATCAATGGATCATAATTGTGTGTCATCCACAAATCCATCATAACAGTGTGCCATCCAAAGATCCTTTATAAGTGTGTCATCCATAGATCCATCATAATTGGGTGTCATCTGTGGCGTCCCACTAAGCAGGCGTCACAGAGGGGTACTGCATCCGTAAAAGAGTTGCAGATGCTCCAGCTGCAGGTGGATGCTAGGATAGTGGGTGGTACCCATTAACCAGCACTCCCACACTAGATTACACGGTGGGAGGTTACCCGGGAGGGAATAAAAACACTTCTAGGGGAGCAAGGAGGTCTTTTCCTCTAAGCTAGGAAGCTTGCAGGTCTCTCAGCTGAGGGACCATGGGGAGATGGAGGAAGAAGAAAGAGTTTAAGGCGAAAGCTTTCCCAGGCGCAGACAGCCTGAAGGGAGTGAGGAACTTGAGGAAGTTTATCCCAGACAGCTTACCGGGCACCAGAGCCCGCACCTGTGGGATACTTTAGGACCACAGAAAATCCAGAGTCCCGCGGAGTCTACAATTCTCCCGACCAAAAGAGGGTACCAGACACCGCTAAAGGAACGAGCGGCCAGCCAGCAGAGGGTTACCCGACGGCGGCAAGGGTGAGAGAAGGAAGGAGGTCAGGTGGGCTTCAAGTCACCAGGCTTCACACAATTACTGGAAAGCAGGAAAGGAACAGATGGGAATAGAGCAAGCAGTCACACCAAGGGTCCACCATACCACCTAGGATCTGCCTGCAGCCACCCGTTAAGCTACCTGTCCTCATACCATCAGGAGTGCTGAACTGTACTTTTGTATGTGACTAATGCAAATGACAGTAAAGTACCCAGAGGAAAAGTGACTTTTGGCTCTGCTTGTTTTCCTTTCAATGAACTTGTTTCTATCCAGGAACGCTACCCCGGAGGTCCAGTCCTACCTGTGGAGGACTTTACTACCCTAGCCGCAGTACCATCTACTTCCGGCGGACTGTGGCGGCGCTGGTGGCATCTTACCAGAAACTACCGGTGGCGTCACGACAATATTGTATATATTCCCCTGTGTATATTACCCCCTTTTTGGAAGATAGGCCCAGGACACGGGGTCAGGCGCGGCCACCACTCCCCGTGACAGCAGGAGCGTTAACCCTTGCAGCCGAGTACTCCAAAGCCTGGGCACAACACATCCATAGATCGTCCATAATAGTGTGTCATCCATAGTTCCATCACAATTGTGTGTCATCCAAAGATCCTCCATAATAGTGTGATATCAATAGATGCATCATAACAGTGTGTCATCCATAGTTCCATCATTACAATGTGTGATCCATAGATCCATCATAACAGTGTGTCATCCAAAGATCCTCCATAACAGTGTGTCATCCATAGATCCATCATAACAGTGTGTCATCCAAAGATCCTCCATAACTGTGTGTCATCCATGAAACCATCATAATTGTGTGTCTGACTCACCGTTGCCGGGTTATCAGGTCTCAGGTGCTGATTCACTGTCACGGTTCCGTGCCTGAGACTGTGGGGGCCAGGTGGTCAAATGTACGGGTTGGGGATATGTGGAATAAAGTCTTATTTGTCTCGTGACGCCACCTGTGGGTATCCGGTGATGGCACCAGCGCTGCTTCGGCCTCTGGGGGATGTGCGGCAGCTAGATGGGATGCTCCCCACAGGATGAGCAATGATCCCCGGGGCCAGGAGCTGCGCTGGGTGGAATACGACAGCTCAGCTAGTTTAGAAAAAACATAGGTTAAGACAGCTGCATAAGAACACACGGACACGCTGCTCCTCTG
>JARQOC010000006.1:418073971-418097456 GCA_033576535.1 Allobates femoralis | reverse complement strand
AATTCAGTAAAAACATGGTCTGCAACGTTTTTTGGTGCATTTTCAAAACCAGATGCATTTTTTGTAACAAGGGAGTCTATGGGAAATGCATCCATTAACGCATGGTATATGTATGTACCATGCGTTAACGGATACATTAACTAATGTGTTTAAAATGCCTCAAAAATGGCAAGGGGAAAAACTGGATCCAGTAATGCATCCTGTAAACAGACGCAGGCTCCCAAGTGTGGCCCTAGCCTAAGGCTGTGTTTACACAGGGCATTTTTGACCTGCGTTTTTACCTTGGTTTTATGCTAATCTAATCCTGCGTTTTTGGTTCCCAGCAAAACCTATGTGATTCAGGAAAGTGCTGTCCACGCACATTGTTTTTTTTCTGTGCAGAAAGTTGAAACACAACAGGTTTTGCTGCATTTTTGTCAGAATGAGAATCTCCTTTCTTTTCTGTGTTTTTGCCATAGTTTCTATTGCAGATGTGCAGAAAAAAACACAGCTACCAAATCCGCACCAAAAAAACAGCAAAAACAAGGTAAAAACGCACCAACAGTTTAGCAAATCCCCAAGGAAAAATGCAGCAAAATTTCTGCCAAGAAATCAGAGGTAAAAAGCAACCCCTAGGATTTGCTGCAGATTTTCCAATGTGTGTGGACTCCGCCTATCTAATACTTATCAAACTTGCCTCTACACATTCAGTCTATTTCCACACATGTTGGCTTTTGAAAATAACTGTTATAATTATTCTTAGTTATAAAAGAATAAAATGATTATTTTGCACATAAAAGTCACAAAGAAAAGAGTATTTATCAGGTGACCTATAACTTAGCATATATGGAAGAGAACAAACCAGTGATGTCACAATAGAATGTTAGGTAATAACATTCCATGTCATGTCACTGCCTGATCATTCTTTGTATTGGTGTCTCCTGAGAGCACACTTACCTAGAGTTCTACTTGTGGATTTACGTTGTGGAATTGCATTTGATCCATTCTATTGTGACATCACTGTTTTGTTCTCTTCCATGTACACTGTGTGCAGAATTATTAGGCAAGTTGTATTTTAGAGCATTATTTTTATTATTGATCAACAACTTTGTTCTCAATCAACCCAAAAGACTCAAAAATATCAAAGCTTAATATTTTTGGAAGTTGGAGTGGTTTTTTTTTTAGCTTTGGCTATCTTAGGAAGGATATCTGTTTGTGCAGGTAACTATTACTGTGCAGAATTATTAGGCAACTTAATAAAAAACAAATATATTCCCATCTCACTTGTTTATTTTCACCAGGTAAACTGATATAACTGCACAAAATGTAGAAAAAAACATTTCTGACATGCAAAAAAAAACAAAAATAATAATTAGTGACCAATATAGCCACCTTTCTTTATGATGACACTCAACAGCCTTCCATCCATAAATTCTGTCAGTTGCTTGATCTGCTTATGATCAACATTGTGTGCATCAGCCACCACAGCCTCCAGACACTGTTCCTGAGAGGTGTACTGTTTTCCCTCCCTGTAGATCTCACATTTTAGGAGATACCACAGGTTCTCTATGGGGTTCAGATCAGGTGAACAAGGGGGCCATGTCATTATTTTTTCTTCTTTTAGACCTTTACTGGCCAGCCACAGCTGTGGAGTAGTTGGATGCATGTGATGTACCAGTTGTCCTAGCATGAAAATCATGTTTTTCTTGAACGATACCGACTTCTTCCTGTACCACGGCTTGAAGAAGTTGTCTTCCTAGAAATTGGCAGTAGGTCCGGGAGTTGAGCTTCACTCCATCCTCAACACCGAAAGGTCCCACAAGTTCATCTTTGCTGATACCAGCCCATACCAGTACCCCACCTTCACCTTGCTGGGTCTGAGTCGGAGTGAGCTCTTGCCCTTTACTGATCCAGCCTGTGGCCCATCCATCTAGCCCATCAAGAGTCACTCTCATTTCATCAGTCCATAAAACCTTTGAAAAATCAGTCTTAAGATATTTCTTGGCCCAGTCTTGACGTTTTATCTTATGTTTCTTGTTCAAAGGTGGTCGTTTTTCAGCCTTCCTTACCTTGGCCATGTCCCTGAGTATGACACACATTGTGCTTTTTGATACTCCAGTAACGTTGCAGCTCTGAAATATGGCGAAACTGGTGGCAAATGGCATCTTGGCAGCTTCACGCCTGATTTTCCTCAATTCATGGGCAGTTATTTTGCGCCTTTTTTGCCAACACGCTTCTTGCGACCCTGTTGGCTATTTGCCATGAAACACTTGATTGTTGGTGATCACACTTCAAAAGTTGCCAATTTCAAGACTGCTACATCCCTCTGAAGACATCTCACAATTTTGGACTTTTGAAGCCGCCAAAATCTCTCTTCTGACCCATTTTGCCTAAGGAAATGCATTTGCCTAATAAATTAAGCACACCTTATATAGGTGTTGATGTCATTACACCACACCCCTCCTCATTACAGAGATGCACATCACCCGATTTACTTAATTGGTAGTTGGCTCTCAAGCCTATACAGCTTGGAGTAGGAAACATGTATAAAAAGTATCATGTGATCAAAATACTCATTTGCCTAATAATTCTGCACACAGTGTATGGTAAGTTATAGGTCACCTGTTAAATATGCAGGCTAACTGTCAAAACAGTATCTCCACCTACTGTATACTGGGGGCTGTATGTGACCCCCTGTTGTTTACCAGGGGCTGTATGCAACTTCCTGTTACATACTAGGGTTGGTGTGCGGCCTCTTGCAGTATATTGGGGACTGTCCACTATTACCATATATGGGTGATATTACCATATATGGGTGTATAGCGGATTCATGCATACTGATAAATCTTTTTTTTTTTGGCGACTGATTGCAATGTGCGGGGTTAAAATTTCCCCTCAAAATATAGTCATAGACATTCCTAAGTCAAATGGAGTACGTGCAAAATTTGGTGATTGTAGATGCTGTGGCGCCCCTGTGGTCCAGTCACCACTATTAGTTTGTGGCAATTGGGATCGGTAAGCCCAGTCACCCACAAATACACTCTTCACACCCAGGTCCCAGAGCGAGTGGGTGAATCCAGGTAGTGGGGTGGCTCAGGCAGCCCGTGGGACAGCAGGGGAAGCAAGGTATCTAAAAGCAGACACCAGAAAGTGGGGGCTAGGCAGTTCAGCAGAGAAACAAAGGGACAAGACACAGGAAGTGGAGTTGTCAGTTCAGCGAGGGAGCAGAGGAGAGAGGGTGAAGGAGAAGTTCCCGGAAGGCTTGAGCGGCATGTGGCTCGCCCCGGGTCCCAAGACAGCAGACTCCAGAGAGACGGAGGAAGTCCTAGGGGCACGGGGCAGTGAGCAATCAACCTGCGTGCCCGAATCAGCTGTCAAGCAGAAGGACAGGGTGAGAACCAGGGGTCCAGCTCTGAAAGTGGCAGGAAAGCTCCAAACTCCAACCACAGAACCGGGGCCACAAGATCTCTATGAGTCTTTGCCAACTTCCAATGCAGCGCAGAGAAGGCAGCTGTACTAGGGCCCCACTGGTCACCCAAGAAGGCCCGTTGCTGCTGGATCAGGGCTTTGCGTGCGAAGGTGCGTGACGGAAGAGGGAGAATAGGCAGCGCTGAGAAGAGAGGCCCAAGAGAAAGGAACACAAAAGGGGTGTACTGGACAAGCCTTCCTGGTTGCCAAGGACTACTGGAGCCGCCACTGTACTTATGCTGTAACCTGAAGTGCCTGACGAGAGAAGCCAAGTAAACTGGGTTGAAACTCAGCATTGTGTCAGACTGTTCATTTCACGCCTGAGGAGCGATAGACTGAAACGCCGCGCAAGCAGCAAGAGCCTGCCTGAGAGTGTTCCGGATTCAGCTCCGCCGCCAGCTTGGCCCCACTGGCTCCCAATCATCCCAAATCACCTTAATTACGGATGCCCTGGGGACCCGCTCCTCCTATGGGGAGCTGCACTATCAAAGCTGCAACTCCATCATCCCAAAAGGTCCCAGACTGCAGCAGCGGCCCCTACCAGCCGCCTTCCATGTGTGGCATCACAACAAACTCTTTTATTTTATTTTTACTTTTACTTTTCTTTTTCCCCTTTTCATATTCCCTTTTTTACTGACCACCCAATAGGGGACCACAGACCGGGTCACGCACCGTGACAGCATCCCCACAGTCCCGACAACGTCCAGAGGGCCCAGTTCCGAGTATCCCACAGCCCCCGCCGGGCTGAGTCAATGCAATTGTGTGGATTCCTTTAGTAGATATACATACACACATACATATATGCATACATAGACTCTACTTTATATATAGATAGTGATAGATTGGGAATTCCTGAAGGCAGAGATACCAAAAATGCATATTTTTATTTTTTTTTTGTTTTATTTTCAATTAGGATAAAAGGCAGGTGATTTAAGAATTTGTGTTTTTTTATTTTTTTATAAATTAAAAACTTTTTTTAACTTTTTATTCTTTTTACTAGTCCCATTAGAGGATTTGAAGTTGCGATCTGTTTGATTTTTCTATACAGAGTAGTGTATAGATGATGTGAGAGTGCGTTGCCCACCACCTCCACTTGCTATGAGAGTACTCTGTGCCCATGCGAGCTGTAGAAAAAGCATAACTAAGTATACCGTAGTACGTTAATGTAACTGCGTATTTAACCCTCTAGGGTTAAAGGTAAGGACTGCTCCCCCATTAGTCAGGAGTTAATTTAAATGCGGGTCCTGGTGCTCTTAGTGGGAGGAGCTTATGTGGCACCCCACTGGTCAGTGCGCCACAGTAGGGGTACTGCACCCACAACAGAGTGTGCAGTATTCCTGTCGCAGGGGCGTGTAAAGTCTGCATGAGGCTCCCATCCCAGCACTCCAACACTAGGCCAGGGTAGACGGGTAGATCCATTCCCAGAGGGGTGGAGTTAGGGGAGGCGAGAAGACACACAGGCAGTTTTAGTTTGGTCTGAGGAAAGAAGCAAAGGGGAGCCCCGAGAGAGAGAAGGGTCTCCAAGGGAAGGTGCCTGAGAGAAAAGACAGCCCAGGAGAAGAACGAGGAAACCCCGTATCGGATCGACCATAATCCAGGGGAATCCTAGTTCACCAACGGAGTGCCAATTCCGAGGAACAGTACAGGAGAGTTCACCCCCTTTGCCGTTGATACCGGCTGTCGCGGGTTAATTCAGCAGACCCAACAACCCCGTCCAGAACATATAGCCCTGCCTGGATCGCCCAAACCGGGTCGAACCCCTTAGAAAGAAGAAGGGTACCTCATAGCGCCCAACGGGCCTGGTACACAAGCCCGGTTGTGCAGGGCAGGCGCAACTAAAGGCAGGAGGAAGTAGGATTGACTAAAGAAGGTATACTACGGGAGCCTCAAAAAGACTTTACCCTCCTCTGCGACTACCAGGCCAACTGCCCATCTAAAGACTGTAACAGCTGTAACCTAACCTGCCATCTGAAACAGGTTCCAGTAAAAGTACCTGTCATACAGCCTCCGTGTCGCCTTTATCTGAGTTTCTGCTCTACTCCATACACCATATTCAGCACCACCACCACAAGTGCTGTCCTGCCCCGGGGACTCAGCTGCACCTGCAGGGAGCTACATCATGAAAGCTGCAATACCATTGCCCCCAGAGGTCTGAAGCGGCGCTGGTGATCATCATCAGAATCTGCAGGTGGCGTCACGATAAACTTACAAACTTTTATTCCCTTCAATCATCCCCCAATTTTTAGGCTGTTCACTAGGGCCATGGGGCCGGGCGGGCCACCGGTGACATCCCTGCAACTCCATGCCCGAGTACTGAGTCCCCATAGGCCCTTGGGTGAATCACTTAGAATATAAAAGGGAGTGCGCATGGTGCATAATTAGGAGAGTCCTCAGAAGGAGAAAAGGATTTGCAGGAACAATAATTCGACCCTTTCTTTTTCTGAGAACTTTCTTATAGGTTGAAGTTGGTGGGAACTTGCATAGAGTGCAGCCAGGGTCCGGGATGCCAGACATGTTGCGTGAAAGCCTTGAGGTGCTGAAACGTGGGGAGCAGTCCGCACTAAAGGAAAGAAATTTAAATATTCCCAAACTTGTAACATTTAAGCATGGTGCCCGTGAGGCGCCCCCAGGCGTCGGGTACTCAGGAACCGGATCGCTGCTGCAGTCACTGGGGAGTCTCGGGGGTTGTGACCCAGTCCTGTGACCTGGGCGTCAGTTGAAAAAGGGGATATGTACAGGGGAGGTTGTCATGACGCCACCCGTGGTATGTGGTCAGTGGGGACCACTGCTGCTGCAGAACCTCTGGGATAATGATAGCAGCTAAGATGGGATGGCTCTCCATGGGTAAAGCCAATCCCGGGGCAGCATAAATAGTCTATGTATGAGATGCAGGACGACGGGCACAAGGAACAGGCAGACTCACTGTTTTGTAGTTTTCTCAGTCCTTTACTGGACCACATGTTAATAGCTGTCCACGGAGACTTTTGAGAGAAACCGTGGTTTCTTACCATCCGGGTGGGTCTTTGGCTCCCTTACTGCGCTTGGTATTGGCTCCTGCTGCTACACAAGCTAGGCTGCCGGCCCTGTCTCTTCCTGCGAGGTACCGATATGACAGGCAACTCGAGTCCTTTCTCTCTACCCTGATCTCGGGTGTATACTCCTGAACTCTCATGGTGTTGCTGTGCCTCTGGTACAGTGTAGCTGGAGAATTTGGAATCCCCACCTTCCGGTACTGACTGCTGGGACGTGAGACCCCGCACAGTCTCAGACTCCGTGTCCGTTCTATGCGCCTTTCCTCTGGGGAGAGCACAGAATTGCTCAGCCTCCCAGGTGTGTTCCTGCTTCTTTCCTCAGACCCTAGCCTTAGGCCTTGAACTTGTCAGGGACCTTGGGATGAGCCTAGCACAGCTCCTTTACACTCAGGTCTTCTTCACAGTCCTCCCAGGAACTGAACTAACTTGCTCTTCCCCAGACCAGAATATAAAGGGAGCTCACCCTGAACCCGGGGCTTGGTCTCCTCCTTCTGGCCTGGAGGTGTGAGTGTTGTGTGTGTGTGTTACATGATGAGAAGACCCTTTTGTTGCTCTCTCATGACACCGCCACCCGGGGACAGTGACGACACTGTGGCACTTTGACCCAAGCGGTGCCACACCCATATTTCACAAGACTGTTTAAATAAAGAACATTTCAATGACTTTGTGGATTTATTATGTGATTTGACACTGTGTGTCCTCCCTCTCGCCTAAGTCCCACCCCCAGGGTTATGTGCCCTTACCATTCGCCTAGGTGGGTGTGTGGGAGTGTGCTGGCATGGGAGTGTCCCCAGACTTCTGCCTTCCACTGTGACAGGGGTTACTGCACACTCATTTATGGGTGCAGTACCCCATTTCTGATGCCTGACCAGGTGGGGCGCTACACTGTCTTCTCACGGTCATCCTCTGCCACAGGAAGTTGCCAATACCCACTAGTCAGATCTAAGGTGGAAAAGTAGTTAGCAGATATTAATGCAGCTAGTGATTCCTCTATTCTGGGTAACGGGTATGCATCCTTGTGTGTAATGCGCTTGATTGCCAGTAATCTATGCACATCCTCATAGTCACATCCTTCTTTTTCACTAGCACTAAAGGAGCTGCCCATGGGCTACAAATGTCTCTAATTACCCCTACTTCCTTCATCTCTTTCAGCATACCCTTTGGACATTGGTAGTGAGCGGGTGGTATGGGTCTATACCTCTCCTTAATAGGTGGATCATTACCTGTGGGTATGTTGTGTTCTACCCCTTTGATCTGCCCAAAGTCTAGAGGGTGTTTGCTGAAGACCTGCTCGTACTTCTCGCTACCTGGAATACTCCATGCTTTTGATGGGAGGGTGTAGAACTGGTACCTACATGTAGCTTTTGGCACCAATCCTCCAGCTTTCCCTCTAAGCCATTGTCCTCCGACTGGTTTGACGGGTTCAAGGGTTCTACTGTTGTGATGGCATTGCTATCAACAGTGTATAATTTAACCATGGTAGCATACTTTGGTTGGGTCACTTCCTCTTCCCCACAATTTAAAAGGCCTGTGTACCTCAACTACTCCTCTGGCCGTCAGTACAGTGGGCCTACTGTCTGAGTACACGGGTTCTACCAGGGCCTGATAATCTCGCCCTCTAAGGTCTATTGCGGCTCTACACCAGACCAACATTCCAGTTTTGGGAGGTATCACAATGGGTATCAGGTCACTTACCCTTGACCTCCCAATTTCTCTCCTGACATCTCTACCTGCTGTCTCATCACCAACGCTTTGATTTCCTTCCGCAGGATTCGCTGTTGCCCGGAGTTGGCAGTCTCGGCAGTCAGCTGTAAAACAACAATAACTTCTGCAAGACAACTTTCTATTACATTCATTCCTAGCAGGATAGTTGGATTATGTTCATGCTGGTCAACATCAACAATTATCACCCCTTGATCTTTTATTCTACTCTCCCAACTTTAATGGTCTTTTCTTTAAACCCAATTTGTGTTACTGGTTTACCATTGCTAGCCAATATGTTAAAGTCATCATCTGGACCACGTGTAATGTCTGAATCTGCCCAGTACCATTTATAAAGGATATGAGGTATGGAGGTTATCTGCGAGCCGATGTCCAGTAGAGGTTTCAGGGGAATGCCATCCAGAACAACAGGTATTATTGGTCGTCCTCACATGTACCTTTCCCGCCAACTTGGTGGACCTTGTAAGTTTGCTCCTGGGGGCGCCTCATCTAAAGCACATTCCCTGGCAAAGTGACTTCGTTCTCCGCAGCGGCGGCAAATGGGCTGTGCATCCGGGAGGTAGCGGTCACTGGGTAGTCCTCGGGTCACTGGATACCTTCTGGGTCTCATCCACGGGACATCTTCTCTGCTTGCAGCCAACTCAATCTTCTCCATGGCCTTGGATCCACGCAGCTCCTGCATAGCCTTGGCCATCTCAGCTACAGTTTTGGTGAAGGCCTCAATTTAGGTTTAGAGCCTCATTGGTGATGGGCTCCTGAGGTTTAGCACTAGCCCCTGACATGACTGGTGGGATTTGCACTCCCGGTTGCTGGTATGCTGTTGCTAAGCATTGGGCAGAGTCTGTATCATGAGGCTCTTCTGCCTGCAGTATGTGCATTGCCCTTTCTTTAAATTGTACAAAGTTCAAATCAGGGTTTTGTATAGCCATCATCCACAACCGTCCTCTATGAGGAGGAAATAAGAGTCCATCAACAAATTGATCAATAAGCAATTTATCTTCCCCCTGTGCCAAGGCAGGTTCTGCCTGTTTGAGTGCCCTGAGTGCCTCTTGTAAGTTCAATGCAAAGTCTCTCACGCTCTCTTGTGGTTTCTGCCGGCACCCAAAGAATCTCATTTTCGCTCTGGTATCAACACTGGTCTCAAAGGTAGCTTTTAGCCTGGCAATTACATGTTCTACAGTGTCTTTATCATCATCCGACAAGGACTTTGTTTCTCACTGCGCGAGACCAGTTAACTGGCCCATTAGGATGCTGACACGCTGGGCCTCCGTCAACGGGCATATACTGTAATGGTACATTTACACGCGGCCACAGGAAGGTAGGAACAGGCAGTCATCGGACACAATTGTGCCTGTTGCCTTGAAAAGACCACGATGTGGCTGCGTGTAATTCAGGACTTTCTTTCCTTCAGGGAAGACGCAGGAAGGAAAGTCCTGAATTACACGCAGCCACATCGTGGTCTTTTCAAGGCAACAGGCACAAATTGTGTCCGATGCCTGCCTGTGTATACCTTCCTGTGGCCGCGTGTAAATGTACCATAATAGCTATCAAGCTAGGCTATCTACTGAGGGTATTGGGCTCACCTGCGTATTGTCACAGCCACATCATTCCTGGGGTGTATGGCATCAGGAATGGCATAATCGGTGTTATCCCTCGCCATGGGCGTACCCAGCGTGGGGCAGGGGGGGCGGGTGCCCCCCCCCAAGAAGGGAGCAGGAAAGCCACCACATGGCTAATTAGTATGCAATGCTTTACAGAGAAGCAGCCTGCAAAGCATAGCTTATCTCCTTTCTGTGAATCTGTGCTGAGGAAGGAGGGGGGGGGCTAGAGTGCAGGGGAAGTGGGGATAGGCTGCTCTGGCTGGCATTACATGTGCCCAGCCACATCACAGTTAGGAAACACTGCCGGGTCTCCTGTGAGCTCACACAGCTGCCCTGCAACTTTCCTTCCCTCCACACTCAGAGGATCATCACTGGTAAGCAAAGAACAAAACACTGCTCATATGTGTGTATGTGTGCATCTGTGTAAGTCTGTGCTTATATATCTATGTGTGTATATATTGTGTGTGTGCAGTGTGTATATGTATATATGTGTGTGTCTGTTTATATGTGTGTGTACATTGTGTATGTGTGTATATATATGTGTACAGTGTGTATATGTGTGTATTTCTATATGTGTGGGGGGGTGTACAGTGTGTATATAAATGCGTGTCTCTGTGTATATATGTGTGTATATATAGGTGTGTACAGTATGTATACGTGTATATAAATGTGTGTCTGTGTATATTATTTGTGTGTATATATGTGTGGGTGTGTACAGTATGTATATGTTTATATAAATGTGTGTGTATATATATGTGTGTGACAGTGTGTATATATTGTGTGTGTCTGTGTATATATGTGTGTGTCTGTGTATATATGTGTGCGTGTGTGTACAGTGTGATATGTTTATATAAATGTGTGTGTATATATATGTGTGTGTACAGTGTGTATATATGTGTGTGTGTCTGTGTATATATGTGTGTGTCTGTATATATGTGTGCGTGTGTGTACAGTGTGTATATGTGTATATAAATGTGTGTGTCTGTGTATACATGTGTGGGTATATGTGTTGTGTATATATGTGTGTATATGTGTCTGTGTGTGTGGCCTGTGCATGTGTTTGGCATTTATCTGTGTGTTGTGTGTGTGCGTGGATTGTGTGTCTGTGGCTTGTGTCTGTGTGTGTGGCTTGTGTCTGTGTGTGTGTGGCTTGTGTCTCTGTGTGTGTGGCTTGTGTCTGTGTGTGTGGCATGTGTCTGTGTGTCTGTGGCTTGTGTCTCTGTGTCTTGTGTCTGTGTGTGTGGCCTGTGCATGTGTTTGGCATTTATTTGTGTGTGTGCGTGGATTGTGTGTCTGTAGCTTGTGTCTGTGTGTGTGGCTTGTGTCTGTGTGTCTGTGTTTCTGTGTCTGTGGCTTGTCTGTGTGTGTGGCCTGTGCATGTGTTTGGCATTTATTTGGGTGTTGTGTGTGTGTGTCTATGTGTGTGTGGATTGTGTGTCTGTGGCTTGTGTCTGTGTGTGGCTTGTGTCTCTGTGTGTGTGGCTTGTGTATGTGTCTGTGTGTGGCATTTGTCTGTGTGTTGCTTTTGTGTCTGTGTGTGCTTGGCTTGTGTGTTTTGATTGTGTGTGTGGATTGTGTGTGGCTTGTGTCTGTATGTGTAGTTTGTGGCTGTCTGTGGCTTGTGTCTGTGTCGCTTGTGTCTCTCTGTGTGTGTGTGGCTTGTGTCTCTGTGTGTGTGGCTTGTGTCTCTGTGTGTGTGGTGTGTGTGGGTTCCGTCTCTGTGTGTGGCTTCCGTCTCTGTGTGTGTGGCTTCCGTCTCTGTGTGTGTGGCTTCCGTCTCTGTGTGGCTTGTGTCTCTGTGTCTGTGGCTTGTGTGTGCGGCCTGTGTATGTCTGTGTGTGGCATTTGTCTGTGTGTTACTTGTGTGTCTGTGTGTGTGGCTTATGTGTGGATTGTGTGTGTGGCTTGTGTCTGTGAATTGTGTGTATGTGGCTTGTGTCTGTGTGTGGGCTTGTGTGTGCCTTGTGCCTGTGTCTGGGCTTGTGTCTGTGTGTGGCGTGTGTGCGGCTTGTGTCTGTGTGTGGGTTTGTGTCTTGTGTGTGGCGTGTGGCTTGTGTCTATGTGTGTAGCTTGTGGCTTGCCTGTGTGTGGATTTTGTCTGTGTGTGTATGTGGCTTGTATACCTGTGTGTTTGGCTTTTGTCTGTGTATATGTGTGTGGCTTGTGTCTCTGTGTAAAAAACATGTATGGTGTGTATGTAATGAGCACACGTTGCCAGTATAGGTTCCCTTTAAAGGGCATCAGCGTTCCTTCTATTGTTTCCACCTCTTTTTGAAACTCCCGTCTCCTGTGGTACTCTGACGCGCCGACCAGAACGTCATATCCAGTCCTGTGCATTGTGGGGGTTTATGACATGTACGGGCAGCTTCAATATGTGCACTGGGCATGCGCCGTAGCCCGGTCGAACATGTGATCAGCACCCAAAATGCACCGGGCCGGATAAGACGTTCGGGCTGGTGTGACAGAGTACCATAGGAGACGGTAACAACAATGGCCTGCCCCCCCCTAGTTTTGATCCTGGGTACGCCCATGTCCCTCGCACTGCAGCACCGCCGGGTGCTCCGTCTGCTTCGGGGGCAATACCGTCCACTCACTGCATGGGCTCTCTTGGCTGCAACATCTTTCTGCCCCTTAGTTAATTCTGACCCTTCCGGTCTTCTACATCCGTCAGGGTATACAGCTTTCGCTCCACAGTGGGACAGGGTTTCTCGACCCCACCGGATGTCGTCAGAGGTTAGGTTGGGCCTTGTTTTGCACTCTTTGGAGGGTACCGCCCACGATGATACGCCCCTTCTGCTACCCGCACGCCACGCGCGACAACAATGGCAACAGTCCAAAGCACGTATTTCACACAATTCACGGCACACAGTACCCACTTTAACGGGCATGGGGTCCTGTTCATGAAGCCAGGAACTGAGGCACCCCCAGGCTGTGGGGTACTCAGGAACCAGATCGCTGCTGCTGTCACTGGGGAATCACGGGGGTCGTGACCTGGTCCTGTGACCTGGGCGTCAGTTCAAAAAAGGGGATATGTACAGGAGAGGGTGTCGTGATGCCACCCATGGTATGTGTCAGTGGGGACCACCGCTGCTGCAGAACCTCCAGGGATGATGGTTATCAGCTAAGATGGGATGGCTCTCCTCCCGGACCTGTCTCTTCCTGCGAGGTACGGGTATGACAGGCAACTCGAGTCCTTTCTCTCTACCCTGATCTCAGGTGTATGCTGCTGAACTCTCATGCTGTTGCTGTGCCTCCGGTACAGTGTAGCTGGAGAATTCGGAATCCCCACCTTCCAGTACTAAGAAAATGATGGGAGTGATGGTGTACCACGGTCCGCGCTGCTCTGGGTTCAAATAACTCACCAAAGAGTCAGTCAGCTTTTCATCCTCTTTATTCCTCCTAGGCGTTTCAGCGCCACACCCGGCGCCTTCCTCAGGGATATCCCTGAGGAAGGCGCCGGGTGTGGCGCTGAAACGCGTAGGAGGAATAAAGAGGATGAAAAGCTGACTGACTCTTTGGTGAGTTATTTGAACCCAGAGCAGCGCGGACCGTGGTACACCATCACTCCCATCATTTTCTTCGATCATACCACTATCCAGTGGTAGGTGGAGGTCCTGCAGCAGCTTGGAACATTTGATTCCGAAACGCCTTCAAACCAGTTGTGGGGATCACAACTGGACCAGGTGAGCGGCTCCACAGCACCACCACACTACAACTAATGTCACTAGTGATAGGGCACTATTGTGCCTCTTGTCCCCCTCCCCTTTATATTTTACAGCACCTTCCAGTACTGACTGGCGGGACGTGAGACCCCGCACAGTCTCGGACTCCGGTGTCTGTTCCATGCGCCTTTCCTCTGGGGAGAGCACAGAATTGCTCAGCCTCCCAGGTGTGTTCCTGCTTCTTTCCTCAGACCCTAGCCTTAGGCCTGGAACTTGTCAGCGGACCTTGGGATGAGCCTAGCACAGCTCCATTACACCTAGGTCTTCTTTACAGTCCTCCCAGCAACTGAACTAACTTGCTCTTCCCCAAACCAGAATATATAGGGGAGCTCACCCTGAACCGGGGCTTGGTCTCCCCCTTCTGGCCTGGAGGTGTGAGTGTTATGTGTGTGTTACCTGATGAGAAGACCCTTTTGTTGCTCTCTCGTGACACCGCCACCCGGGGACTTTGTGGATTTATTATGTGATTTGACTCTCATCGAGGGTGCTTCTAAATTAAAATTATTACCGTATATACTCGTGTATAAGCCGACCCGTGTATAAGCCGACCCCCCTACTTTTGCCCCCAAAACCTGGGAAAACCTATTGACTCGTGTATAAGCCGAGGGTGGACCCCAGCACAGGTATACAGCCCCCAGCAATGTGGTATACAGGCCTCCCCAGTGGTAGTATACAGCAGCCTCCCCAGTGGTATGCAGGCCCCAGCAGTATATACAGCAGCCCCAGTGGTATACAGCAGCCCCTAGGTAGTACACAGCAGCCCCAGAGGTATATACAGCAGCCCCAGGGGTATACACAGCAGCCCCATGGGTGTACACATCAGCCCCAGGGGTGTACACAGCAGCCCCAGGGGTATTCACAGCAGCCCCAGGGGTGTACACAGCAGCCCCAGGGGTGTACACAGCAGCCCCAGGGTGTACACAGCAGCCCCAGGGGTGTACACAGCAGCCCCAGGGGTAGTACACAGCAGCCCCAGGGGTAATACATAGCAGCCCCAGGGGTAGTACACAGCAGCCCCAGGGGTAATACACAGCAGCCCCAGGGGTAATACACAGCAGCCCCAGGGGTAGTACACAGCAGCCCCAGGGGTAATACACAGCAGCCCCAGGGGTAATACACAGCAGCCCCAGGGGTAGTACACAGCAGCCCCAGGGGTAGTACACAGCAGTCCCAGGGGTATTTACAGCAGCCCCAGGGGTAGTACACAGCAGCTCCAGGCCCCCCTCACTTTTTGGCGCCCCCACCTCAGGATGCCCCCCCCCCCGCACGCAGCGCTGCGCTCATACATTACCAGCCTGTCAGCTGTCATCCTCCGGTGGCAGATCGCGGCTCCCGGCTCCGGCTTCCATCTTCTTCTGTGTCTTCCTGCATTGTGACCGGGGCTCATAGCGATGACGTCATCGCGACGCCGGCCGGTCATGTGACATGCAGGAAGACACAGAAGAAGATGGAAGCCGGAGCCGGGAGCCGCGATCTGCCACCGGAGGATGACAGCTGACAGGCTGGTAATGTATGAGCGCAGCGCTGCGTGCGGGGGGGGGGGGCATCCTGAGGTGGGGCGCCAAAAAGTGAGGGGGGCCTGGGGCTGCTGTGTACTACCCCTTGAGATTTTTTTTTTTTTTATATACCGTATATACTCGCGTATAAGCCGAGGGGAGACTTTTCAGCCCAATTTTTGGGCTGAAAAACACGGCTTATACGCGAGTATATACGGTAATCGATGAGCTGGCCAGCGGCCTGGGCCTGGACCCAAGCCTGACTGCCCTGCCCCTGTACTTTGTGCCCTTAGACAAGTGCATCAGAATGGCTCTACATAGCACAAAAGCTGTCTTCCTATGAATGCTCAGGAAGTTTGGCATCACAGACAAATGGGTCATTGGGCTGTTATGACAACCCATCGGCGCCCCGCAATCATGTCATGGAGTGGGGAATGACACACTTCCCACCGACACATGTTAAGTCATGAAATTGTCAGGATTTAACTAGTTAACATGCATGGCCAGATCTCCAATTCAGGCTGCTGAAAGGGAGAACCTTGAACTATTGCCATCGCTTCTTCAGCTTTGTAGGCCTGGTGAAACATCACATGGGTATCATGCAGCAATGCCATTGCTTCAGGCCTACAAATGAGAAGAGCCGACAGGGCTTCTGGCAGTTATGAGTAGGTTCTCAGGGCTCCCATCCGGTGTCTACAGAATACTAACATGGCCGATGAACCAGGGTCATGTCAATGTATTTTCACTGACATCTTTTATTCTGCGGGACTAGTCATATGTCAGGTATTTCAGGAACAGCCATCTTTTGGTCTGATAGTCTGATATGCCATCCAAATTTGCTTATTCAAGTGAAAAAGCACACAGGACATCCATCTTGATTATTTGCTGCCAGAAGCTTGGGAAACTTCATCATTTATTTATTATTTTATGACATATATAAGAAAAAGAGTTTCATATGGATAGTAAAAAGGACATATGAGCTACAAAATGGATCTAATAAATGCTAAACGAAAAGTGAACATATAGGACCATTAGACAAAAGTAAAAATAAAGGTCAAGAAAAGCTGGGGAACCCCTAAGGTGGACAGGCTACATGACATTCGTGGAGGGAGGGAGTTAATAGAGGAATGTATGGGTGTAGGGAATTTCATAAAAGGCAGAGGGAGGTAATTAATTGGGGGGCTTGGTTTAAGGGGAGGAAGAGGGGAAGCTTAAGGGCAGCTATAGGTTGGAATGAGGGTAGTAACCCCTCACTCCATTTCTGGGTGAAGCCTGGACAGTTTGGTCAGTAAAGTTTCCCCTATTGGTAGGGCTTACCAGTAAGATGGCAGACCTTGGATCTTTGAGGGCGCTGATCCAGGCAGCAGCAGTTTGCGAGGTTGGTGGACAAAATTAATAAGGCAAAAATCAAGGTGAATAAAGTGGTGGCAGCGTTTGTGGCCTGAAATGGTGAGATTGTGGTGCGACACAGAGAGTTGGAGACATCATCTCGGGAGTATTTGAAAGCAGATAGCGTGCATTTGAACGATATTGGAATGGATATGTGGATGTTGGGCTTGCAAGAAGGTGTGGAGCAAGCGCTTGGTGTGTAGCGGGTCCGGGTCAAGTAAGGGATCACTTGGCCTGTCCTTTGGCGAGGGTAGGTCTAGTCCAGAGGCAGTGAATCTACACTCGTAATTGGGAGGTGAGCCACTTGGAAGGTATAAAGGCTCCGGTTACTGATACTTTGCAGGCACGGGGTTCTGCGAGATTTCGGTATTTGTTCTCGGTAATCAATACCTCGTGCCTGGGGTCGGTGTGTTGCGGCCAATGACAAGGTTTGGAGGCTTCTGGACCAGGCCTAGCCATGTTTGTTATGAGGGTGTGCCTATTGTTTAAGTTTGAATGCCAGTTGGATGGCAGAACCCGTTGTCTTTTCTTATTATATAAGCAATAGGCAATAAAGGCTGCTGTGGCCAATTGTTTAACCAAGTCACTAGCAGTGTTGTGTCGTTATTTATTGATGGGGGGTTGTTTATATGGTGGGTTGGTTAATTAATGACCGAAAAATCATCCATCGATTGTCAGGAAAGAATATGCTAACCTAACCGTGGTATGCTAGATGCACAAGAACTCAGAAGACATCTAGAATTAAAGGACAATTCCCGGGGAGACAAAATTTTTTTTGTAATGTCCCTGCCCTGCTACATGATAAAGTAGAGCTGGGCACTACAGTTATAGGATCTATAGATCACTTATAAATCAATAAAATCATCTCTGCTCCTCCTCGAGGAGTGAGATGTTACCATTTAAAAAAATCTTAATTTCTAGAAAATACCAGTTACATTTGACACACAGACTGTTGATTTTTGTACATAGCACCCGCACATGTGAGAGATACTTTATTGACACACTGTGATTGGAAGGCTCACATTATCTTCTCTCTGACACCCTCAGAAATGACCTTACTGCTCTCGTTATCAGGCGTTGTGCAGGAGACTAACCAGTGGCACGCGAGTGACTCTTGTACGGCGCTGCAGACTGTGCCTCCTCACCTATAGGGGCCCAATCATTTCCAAGCTCAGAAATATCCTGAGCATCCGCCCAACTTCTGAGTCACTTCTAACCTGTCTGTTCTTGAAGCTGAAAAGTAAAGGTAAAAGGTTATTTGTAGAGCATACCTTTCTCTATTTTTTTACTATGCCTTTAGTTGATAAGAGTCCTGCGCCCCATGGAATTCTATAGTAGCAAAACTGTACAGTAAAGTGAGATCCTACTTGATAGACAACGAACCATAGAAAACCAGGGACTGGGACAGTAAACACTGGACACAAAGAACCCGACAGTAAACACTGGACATAAAGAATTCAATATTAAAATACTGGGCATAAAAGATTTAACAGTAAAACACTGGACACAAAAGACAACATAAAACAGTGAACACAAGGGACTGGGACAGTAAAACACTGGATACAAAGGACTTGATGGTAAAACACTGCACAAGGGACTAGAACTATAAATACTGGACCCAAGGGACACCGGACATAAAGTTCTTTTGCAGTAAAACACTGTAATTAAAGGACTCAACATTGAACACTGAACACAAATCTTTACACCGTGCTGGTGCGCCTGCCGCGATTACCGCATAACGGCTGCACTTGCAGTTCATTTGCGGTAAGCCCCATACAATGTCTATGGGGCTTGCGGTAAGTGTGCGGCAAGTGCAGTTTTGGCAGGTGCGGTCGCACCTGCCACAAGCCCCATAGACATTGTATGGGGCTTGCCGCAAGTGAACCGCAAGTTCAGCCGTTATGCGGTAATCGCGGCAGTTGCAGTTTTTTCACCGCAACTGCCGCGATCAGCGAAAACCGCTGATGTGAAAGGGGCCTTAAAGAGGGATGGCTCACCGATAGATGGGTGCTCAGATTAAAGTCAATGTAACAATATAGGGATCTGGAACACCAAAGGGAAAATAAGACTACTTGAAATCCCATCAAGTTGCACTTTTTTACATTATAGGGATCTGGCATACCAAAGGGAAACAAGACCACTTGGAATCCAATCAAGTTGCACTTTTTATTGTGAGAGCATCAAGCACAAAATGTTGAGCAAAAGGTAATCACATAGATGTTTCGACCTTATGGTCTTCTTCAGATGTGTCAACTAATGGAGAATACAGAACAACCATGAGAGTCTATCATGTTTTACATACATCAAAAAAGAAAAAACAATGTTTCCCATAGTCATAATAGTACAACTTTTGATAAATAATATACATATGGATACGCACGTAACATAAATGCATATGTTATAAACAACACTGTTCTTGGAACGTAAACAATACAATGGATATAATACTTTTTAAATGCTTTATAATAGATGCAGTTCGAATCTGTCAGTATTCTTTTTTAGTTTCATGCTTTTATTTCATGGTAACACATAGAGATATGTGTATTAACATAATATTTGGCTTTAATTATAGACACCTCAGTCTATTTGAATACTGTGTTGTTTATAACATATGTATTTATGTTACGTGCGTATCCATATGTATATTATTTATCAAAAGTTGTACTATTACGACTATGGGAAACAATGTTTTTTCTTTTTTCTTTTTTGATGTATGTAAAACATGATAGACTCTCATGGTTGCTGTTCTGTATTTTCCATTAGTTGACATATCTGAAGAAGACCATTAGGTCAAACGTCTATGTGATTCAAACCTTTTGCTCAACTTTTTGTGCTTGATGCTCCCACAATAAAAAGTGCAACTTGATTGGATTCCAAGTGGTCTTGTTTCCCTTTGGTATGCCAGATCCCTATAATGTAAATTTAGCAGGACATGGCAGTGCAGTTACTAAGGGGAAAAGGGATCATACTAGACGACGGCCGTTTTGCGTGTATATGCTTCAATGGGTCCACACGCGAAACAGACATCGTTAAGTCTGTACCCCGCCACTCTCTCTTCCCTTAATAACTCCACTGCCATGTCCTGCTAATTCTACATGTCATTTTGAATAAAGTAGAAGTGTGGCGCCCCACGTAGTCAGGCGTCACAGTGGGGTACTGCACCCGTAAAAGAGGTGTGATTTCCCCAGTTGCAAGTGGACCCTAGGTTGGTGGGTGGGACCCATTCCTGCACTCCCACATTACAATAGGAGCGGGAGGTTACCCGGGAGGGAGATATATTCACCTCTAGGGGGAACAAAGGAGGTCAGTCAGTAGGACAGAATAGTCAGACAATGGACGTCTGAGAGTCGGGACAGTCGGAGGAGGAAGAGGAGAAGGAGTATGGAGCATAGCGGAAGGTTTACCCGGATGGCTCTATGCTGATCCGGAGGGAAGGAGAAAGAGCATCCTGAGGGGATCCTGGAAGAGGTGCCCGAAAAGCGGAGTTTGAGCCCTAGAGAGAAAGGGGGAACCCCAGCGTGGAGCGACCATACTCCAGGGGACTCCCCAGTTCACCACGGGAACCCCGGGCCCAATGAAACGGCCAGAGTCTACCTCTGCAGTCGTCAACCGGCTGCTGCTGTTTGTCTATCAGCTGCAGCACCGTGCCAGACGGAGCGGTCTGCCTGCTTCCTTACCACGAGGGAGGGGAGCCCCAAGTCTACCTGCACAGAGCCATTGGGTATAGACCCATCCTAGGCGGGGAAGAAAGGACACGGGTTCGTCAACTAAGGTACACCACGGGTTCCTCCATACCACCTGGGATCCACTTGCAGCCACCCGTAGAGCTACCTGTTTGCATACCATCTTGCTGAACTGTGGACTCTGTATGTTGCTGCTGAACGTTTACAGTAAAGTACCCGGGAGAAAGTGACTTTGCCTTTGTGTGGTTTTCTCCATGCAAATGCAGGTAATTCATCAACGCAAAGATGCAAAAGGGGCCAGAGTCAGATAAAGGCATTAAGTGACACTACCAAAGGAAGCAAATCAAAACGATATACCGGGATGCTGAATAATGAAGGTCCAGCGGGTGCTCAGCTGTCAATCCCAGTAGCGGGCAAATCAAGCAGTATAAGACAAAAAGTTCCAGCGGCACACATCCAGGTTAAAACTTCTGTCGAGCCTGGCTTTAAAAATGTTTATTGACTCTATGAATAGTTTGTCCCTCAATGAGGGTACCAAAGAAGTATTGTTATACTGAGGAGCCGGCTGGGGCAGGATCATGCGGGCCAGGGCATCAAAGGAGATGCTGGGGCACAGCAGAAACCTCAGATTTTACCCACAATGCGAGCCGAACCCAAGCAAGTGGTTTGCTCTTGGCCAAGCAACAAGCATACTTATACAGATTGTTTTGAATGAAATTTTCATAATTTTCCAATTCATTGTAAATGAAGCTTCATATTAGAATTATGGGATGTAGACATGTATCACTTATTATCATGATTTATTATGGTTTTCCAATGTGTCTGTAAAATATTGTATGTCCATGATTTTTTAATTAGCTGTTTAGAAAAAAACAGTGTCAGGTAACCTTCAACCCCGCCATCCTGGATCCAGAACATTGGAGATTGGCGATATGTCCCCATTCAATAATGTCTGGTCAGCAATGAAAACTAAACCTTAGCTCCATATGTTGACATAGTTTATCTTTACGGATATTAATGCTAAGCTGGAGGGATTGATTATGTTTTCATTAAGCTATAGACATAAATGTTGGTGCTGCAAACATACAGTAAATGATCTCTACAAGATGAGGATGCTGGGGTCATTGGGGACAGAATCTCCTAGCAGCCATCACCCTCCTCCATCTCTCTAAGGTCTGAGATTCACAGAACTAGTGCTATGATCAGCATCATACCTATTTCTATGGATACATTATTACTATTATTATTTATTTATATAGCGCCATTATATTCCATGGCGCTTTACATGCTAAAAGGGGCAGACTAGGACAAGTAACATAGTAACAATACAAGTAACAATAAATGTGGACAATTCGGTCGTACAGATACAAGAGGGGAGAAGATCCTGTCCGCGAGGGCTCACAGTCTACGAGCTGCGGGTGGGGATACAGTGGGAGGGGGAAGTTCCAGTCGTGAGGCGGTGCGGTGGACCGGGTCTTATTGCAGGTGGTAGGCTTGGCGGAAGAGGTGGGTCTTCAGGCTTCTTTTGAAGGTTATACTTATATATATATATACAGTATACAAATAATATTTATATATATATATATATATATATATATATATATATATAATATAGGATATAATATACACCTATCAGTTTTAACAAACCAGTCACATGTGAAGAGAATAATATTGTCTCATTCAGGGTTGATATATCAGAATGGAAGTGAACATTTGGTTTTTGGAGTTTTATGAGTTGTATCTATACAACTTTATCAGGGTATCTCCAAAATGGCTGGTCTTGTTGGGTGTTCCCTGTATGTAGAGGTTAGTGCCTGTTGTCAAGGTGTGCTAATAGCGCATAAGCGGAGTAGCAGCAGGAAGGCAGAGATGGGCAGAGTGAATCAGGGAAGCAAGTCTGACCCTGTAGACTGTGGTTCCCTAACTGACCCTGATCCCAGAATTGCCCCTAAAGGTGGAGATGTCTGGGCCGCCAATCTTGCCCTGCTCCTATCCAGCCATGGGGTAACACCCCCTCACTTCCACCGAGGGAGAGGAATAGCAAATCTTGCACAATAGCTCTCAGAAAGCTTCAGGAAAGCTTCTGCAGCACAGCTCTGCGTCCACACAGCACAAGATCAGAGCAGAGACTAAACTTTTTCAACGACACCACCTGAACGGTAATGAGATTATTTAAAGACTAGAGGAGTGGTAACAGTGTCATTTGACACACACAGCAGCAGCTGGCACCCTGAAGAGCTACAGACAGCTAATACCATAGATAGCAACTAAGCTACTGACATTAACCCTGAAGGCACCAGCAGGAATAAACACATTTAATCACTGCAGAGCAGTTCAAGAACACTGCAGCGCAGGCTACACGTGACACCTACTAAAAGGGGTTCAAAGAAGAACAATCTGTGACAAGTTTATGAATCTGAAAGGCTCATTGATGGCGAAAAAAGAATAGCCTGTATGGTCCACAAGCTGAAACTCTGATACACAAAATTCTGGAAAAAGTTTGGATGGCTGTGATAAAGAGATGTTGGACCATAGCTTGCTGTATATGGGTCTGTGTAACCACAGGCAGGTCAGGGCAACTATTCTGACCCCTTGTCCATCATCAAAAATACCTACAATGGGCATATAAGGATCAGAACTGGAGCAATAGAAGAAAGTTGCCCGGTCTGACGAAGTTAACAGATTGCACCAGGATGCACTAGAAGACAAGTCGGAGAAAGCAACTCAGCTCTGGTGAAGGTTTTGTTGGGACACCTTGGGCGTTGCATTTGTGTAAATGTGACATGTACCACTTAAGGCCTTTTCACATCAGCAGTAAGCGCTGATCGCGGCAGTTGAAAAAACCGCAGCCGCTGCTGTTACCGCATAACGGCCGCACTTGCGGTTCACCTGCGTAAAGTCCCATGCAATGTCTATGGGGCTTGCGACAGGTGCGAGAAGTACGGTATCGTTGCGGATTCTGCACTTGCCGCAGATGCGGCAACGAAAAAAAACGCGTTCAGCCGCGTTTTTTTTCACGGCCGCATCTGCCGCAAGTGCCGAAAACCGCACTTGCCGCACCTGCCGCACACTTACCGCAAGCGCCATAGACATTGCATGGGGTTGGCTGCAAGTGAACCGCAAGTGTGGCTGTTTTTTTCACCACAACTGCCGCGATCAGCGCTTACCGCTGATGTGAAAAGACCCTTACCCCAACATTATACAGATCAAGTCCTTCTTTAATTGCACTGGTATTACCAAATTGCAGTGCGCTCTTTCAGCAGGATAATGCCTTTGCCACATTGCAAGCCTTGTTCATAAATAGTGGGGAAACAAATGTGGCGCCCCGCAACGAGTGCGTCACAGGAGGGTATTGCATCCCTGACTGAAGATGCAATATTCTCTATCTCGGCA
>JARQOC010000006.1:418010023-418073871 GCA_033576535.1 Allobates femoralis | reverse complement strand
GGTGTGAGTACAATTCTTCCCAGAACATTAATCACCTGAGCAAGCTCAGTGGCGACAGTGAGTGAACAAGCAGGAATCGTGAGAAAACGACAAAAACAGTGAATGCAGGCTCAGACAATAAACATTGTTCAGACGAACAATTTAAGATGTTGTTGTAACATCCCAAGAGTCTGCTCCTGCAACTTCTGCATCTGCCACCAGGCGTCACTGTGTTCGCTTCAAAGCTGGGCTCGTGGCGTAGTAGTCTGACTCGTGGATGTGTTGTATGGCTGCCCAGCTGCAGTCATTATCTCTGACTTCTGCCAATTAGAAAGTACTGTGGTCTATTTGAATTCTCTGTGTCCTGCTGGATGCCAGATATATTCCCATATTCCCTGGTTCATTTGATATTTCTGCTTTGTATTATTGATTTTCCGGATTGACCTCTGCCTGTTTTTGTACTAATCTCCATCTTAATGATTTTGTAATTTTCTGATCTCTCGACATTAACCCTGCTTGGCGAGTTTTCTATTCCTGGACTGCAACCCATCTATTGGCAGCAACCCCTGGACCTTACAATAAAGCCAGATCCCTGTATAGGGGGTTAGAGGGTGCCTGGGTATCTCGGGGTTCGGCCTGACAGTGCTGTTTGCATTTAGTCTATCCAGGATTCCCCTTTTTACCTTTAACTCAAGTGGACATTACAGATGTGATATATATGGGGGGTCTCCATCTGACCCTTAATACAGATGTAGTTGAAAAATTAACCTTTTCATGTTGGATTTCAAAGGTGTCTTGAAGGAATGGCCAATGGACACAGCCAGAGCCTAACAAGAGAAATATAAAGATGTTACAGGATGTTACTTACAATAATTTCTTCAAAACTCTTCCGTTTTATCCTCTGTTTACAACCTCCATACACTTAATAGCACTTTATCTGTTCTTGTACAGATCCCGGCTGGTGACTGGTTCATGCAGCCTTATGTGAATCCCCTATTTATTATATTGATGGCTAGACCTTATATGATGGCACTTTTTAATACTTATCTTTTGTGCCTCCCCTATTTCCTCATAGAGACCCTCATTCCTCTTGGTATCTGTTGAATTGTGTTACTCAGTCATATTTAATATTGTCTGTATATATCCCCCTTGAATTGTAAAGTGCTATGGAATATGTTGGTGCTATATACCGTAAATAAAAATGATTGTTATATTATTATGGTCATCACTCCATCTATATTTCTTATAACATAGATTTGGAAATACAGGGTCTTTCTGTAGCTGCTATTTACAGCTTATATCCCCAAGTGTCAGAAGGAGGTGCCAGATCTATTTGCAGCACCTCATTTATACACTTGAGATGTTTCATCTGTTGAGCTGCACCTGAGGACCTTCTATGTAAGAGGTCTACTTTCCATACCACAGCTATATTCATACAGCAGATTTATGACATATTTTAAAACATGGAAAAAAGTACAAGGAGCAAATCTCCACAAACTAGACTATAGGAAGGTCCGTTTTGCACCTGTGCATGGAACGTTATATTAGGCTACGTTCACATGTTCAGTTTTTGGTCAGTTTTTCACATCAGTTTTTGTAAGCCAAAACCAGGATTGGATAAAAAATACATAATGATGATGATGCACCCAGCCTACAACTCAGAAGAAGTGTCGGGGATTCTGGCTGGTAGAAGGCACGTCACACGACTCCGGTTCGGTGACCACAGAATACTGATGTAGCCGCTTGACCAAGGTCTTGAGAATTGATGTGGTCATCTCTAAAAACATTATACCACATGCCAAATATTGGGTGGTTTCACTTACATTGTCAAAAGAGTTCTTGACCCGTGAACACATGGTTTCAATAGATCCGACTTTCTTCCAGTGCATCCCAAACATAATCAGTTGGATAAAAATTGGCTAAAAGAAGGCACTGCCATTAGTGATTACCGCTGCCATGACTGCAGTATTGTAGAGACTTCCCCACGATTGTCCCTAATACCCCCAACCATTTAACACCTCCACCCTTCACCCACTGACTCCTTCCCAATAAATACACATACCACAGTATTTTGATTAATTGGCCAAATCGGCCTTTATTAAACAAACACAACAGTAATAAATAACCTGAAAATAAGAAGGTTCTTGGCTACCTGACCTAAATAATAAGTAAGCTATCCAGCATTAACCCCAGCTGAGACCACAGGCTCGGGGGCACCCCTGTTGCCGGAAATTCTTTTCAATATTGCCGATTTCCTAGGACCCCATCTTGGAGAGTCCCAAAATCCATCAGGCAATAAACCAAAATCTAAACATAAAGGGGAGGTTTCCATCAAACTAATGTATAACCCCTCACCACAATTTTGCCACCAACTCTCCCCGAAATGACCAAGACGACCTCCACCGTACATTCCTTCCAAACTTTTCCTTTTACTAGCCCAATATTAAACAAAGGGCAGGACGATGGGGCACTTTCTTATGGTGCCTGCATGTCAGTTGATGGCCCCCACCCACCAACTCCTTGATTATATATAGCTCAAAATCCAACGCCCCCCTTTTTTACCATCCCCCTTAAACATTTGACCCCATACCAAGCCCACTCTTTACATTTATTCATATAAACCCTGGATGTCCTACAAAGCTGACTATGCCCATAGCTCTGTTGGGGCATCTTTTAGCTTTGAAGTGTTGTAGTTGATCTATACATTGTGTATGTAAGTATACGTGTTATATGCACATGATGCCGGAACCCAAGATCATCACACTGCCTCTACTGGTTTACAGTCTCTCCAAAGAGCACCATCGTGCCCATTGTAGAGGTTTTAGGTGCTGGAGAGGGGTCATCATCATGCATTCTGACCAATCTGTCTCAACACAGTTCCAAACACACTAAATGCAATGTTCTGAGTGATTTTACACCTTCCTATCATAGCCAGCAGTAGCTTTATTAGTGATATGTGTTAGAGTCGCTCTTGAGTCTAGAGTCAACCAGAACCACTAGACTTCTGTCTTGAAGCAGAATTATGGTCTTGGGTATATATGTTGCTAGCACAAGTTCCCTCGTTGTTCGATCTTGAACCATTTTTGGTCGGCACCAACCACTGCCTAATGGAAATACTCCATAAGACCTGATAATTTGGAGATACCTTGACACAGTTTTCCATACATCACAATTTGATTCTTGCAAAAGTCATTCAGTTCCTTACTCTATTCAGTTCCTTACTCTTGCTCACTTTCTTGCTTCCAGTGCTTTAACTTCTAGAACAGACTGTATACTTCAAATTCAAATTCAAATGAGCTTTATTGACAGGACTAAGTACATGTTAGTATTGCCAAAGCAAATGGTAAAAATAAGGGGACAGGGTAGGGAGGCATATAGAGGTCCAGGATATATCAGGCTGCTTTTAGGGGATAGGGGCATGTCCAGGGTGGGGTATAGAAGTCCATGACATATCAGTCTACTCTTGTATGTGCCAGGCACTGACATATTGCGCTGCTATGGCCGTTGCACTTTCCTCTTTCCCCAGTAGTATTGGCAGTTTCTCTTCCTCCTCCATTGGAGGTGAAGTCTGGGAGGAGATCAGACAGTCTCCTGAAGTGAGTGTCCCTCACTGTGGATATTTGGGGCACCTCCACAAGAAGTGGGTCTCGGAAAAGCTGTTGCTTTTCTGGTTGAATCCAAGGTGATTCCCCAGTTCCCAAAATTTGTTGTCTTCAAGGACGTCTTGGTGATGGAGGAGTTTGGTGGAGATGTGGTTTTGCTTTTTCTTTCTGAGGACGGCTTTGTAATTTGATGTATGGTGTGGTAGGCTTCTCTCAAAGAGGGGTTGTTTGGGTCTCTGTTTTTTTTTTCATTTGCGGTCATTCTTAGGGCCTTCCGTATGGTCTTACAATGTTTGTCAAACCCCAGTTGTTGGGATTTTGTTTACTTTTGTGGATGCTTCTTTTCAGGTTGGACATTTCTGCCATGGCATAACGAATGTCGTTGAGGTCCCTTACTGCCAGTTGTACTCCTTCTGGTTACGTTCATACACATTATTATGAAAGTGCTAGAGCTTCTACTTTATCTCTGGTCTGTTGATGGCATCTTTATATTTTGGGGCTGACATCTTGGACCGTTTGAAGGATGGCGGCAGGCTAAAGAGGCCGGTCTTTTGTGGGGTTTGTGAGGGTGATTTGTTTGTGGATTTGATGTATAGGAGCAGATGGTTGTGGTCTGACAGGGGTGTTTGTGGGGTGACTATGAGGGCACCAATATTTGTAGGGTTCATTATCTGTGATGGCATGGTCTGTCACACTGCCGCCCACATGGGAGTTTAGGGTATGTCTTCCCATTGAGTCTCCCTTTGTGCGGCCATTGAGGATACAGAGTCCAAGGCTTCAGCATAGGTTCAAAAGTGTTTTGCCGCTTTTATTAACTGTGCAGTCATAGCTGTTCCTATCGGTGATAGAAACTTGCTGATGTTTCTTGCACTGACTAGTGCCAATGATCAGTGTTTAGGAGAGACTATAGTCAATCTTTCGAATATTATGATGGATTGCCCCCTAGTGGCCGTCTGACCTAATAGGATTGTGACTAGAAACTTCTAAGGCTACTTTCACATAACGATTTTTTAAAATCCGATGCTGTCCGATATAAATCGGACAGCATCGGATCTAAACTGATCCCTGCAGTCGGATGCCAAATAGGCATCTGATCCGACATTCTGCAGGATCAGTTGCTGTCAGCTGTCACAGCTGTTCTCCCCTGGTGCTCCCCCTCATCACCCCTCTTTTTCCCCCTCTTCACCCCTGTGTGTGTCTCCCCCCTCTTCTCCCCTCTGTGGCCCCCTCATGTCCCCCCCTCTTCTCCTCTGTGTGGCCCCCTCACGTCCCCTGTGTGGCCCCCTCACGTCCCCTGTGTCCCCCCCTCTTCTCCCCTGTGTGGCCCCTCACGTCCCCTGTGTGGCCCCCTCAAGTCCCCCAGTACTCCCCCTCCTTTCCCCTGTCCTCCAGAATAAAAAATAAAAAACATTTTATGCTCACCTCTCCCCGAGCCCCCGCCATCTCCAGCCGTCTTCCTGTTGGCTCCCAGTGGCTCCCGCAGACTCCCGGTGTCTGCAGAGGTCTTCTACTGCAGTTCAGGACCTGCGGTGATGTCACAGTCACGTGACAGCAGGTTCCATCAGGTCACATTAGCTGCTCCTCAGCTCTCACCCCTCCCTTAGGGGACAGAGAAATTCGGTCATGCATAATGCTAAAGTTTCAGGGAACAGGAATCTACCAAGTTGATATTAGGAAGAGGAGACCATGACAGTGGTGAATCAATCAATGTAGTGCTTTGCCTCTGCTCCTAGACTGATACAGTACAGTACATAGTATGCACCATCATATCATTGTACAGCAGAAGATCACAGAGTGTATTTCTATCTACTTGGTGACATGATTTCTATTTGCAGGGAGAACACCCCTATTCTTACATGACATAGGATGTATATCAGGAGCAGGACTGCACTGTCACCATGGACCTGGCTGCCACGTCCCTGCCACGCACCCTATTCATACAGAAGTATGAGGGGTCAGGAATGTAAGATGACCATGGAGCCCCTAGGTGTCACGCTTGGGAGGTAAGGGAATCAGGTAACAGGTAGGTGAATTGGGCAAAAGGGGGTCAGGAGAGCCTAATCTGACCCTGATGCTGTGGTCCCTGGCTCGCCCTGATCTCGGAGGTACCTCTGATGGTGAGGAGTTCCGAGCCGCCACCTTGTACCCTAAAACTCCTGATTAGCCCTAGGCTGAGGGCCCCTACCTCCACCCACGGGTCAGGAATCACAGCTTCTCCCAAGGACAGACTTTAGCCCAGCAGCTAAGCATCAGCACAGCACTAAGACCTAGAGCAAGTAGCTATTAGCAGCACCTGACAGAGGAGAGGGAAAGCTATTTAAAGCCAGGGGGAGGGGATTTCAGGTTAGTCACACATTAACTCCTCAACCAGTAATTAAACATAATAGTGACTGCAGTTCTGGAGCACACCACAGGAGGCAAGGGCCTTCACAACCATTAACCATGCAGCTCTTAAAGTAAAACAACATACGCAGCAGCATCCAGCAATGTGAGTGTCGAGCCTCAGGCTGTGGGGTACTCGGGTATCAGGCTCCAAGGGGTTAACTGTGTCACGGGGAATGATGGCCGCGCCTGATCCCGTGTCCTGGGGGACTTCTTTGAAAAGAGGAATATTTACAGGGGATGCTATTTACAAGATGTCGTGACGCCACCTGTAGTTTCTGGTGATGTGTCACCAGCGCTGCCACAGTCCGCCGGAGGTAGATGGTAACACGGCAAGTTGGCAAAGTCCTCTACAGGTAGGGCTGGACCTCCAGGGCAGCATTCCTGTATGGAAAACAAGTTCATTCGAAGGAACACAGGCAGAGTCAAAGTCACTTTTCCTCCGGGTACATCGCGTCTGGCGAAAAGCACATCGCCTGACAGTCCGGGTTCCCGAAGAAATCCCCAGCCTTCATCCTGGTACATGGAGATGACGGTTCCTAGGCGGCGGAGTTCTATTGGAAGCGGGGGCTGTGATCTGGCCTCGTCCCGTAGTCACCTGGTTGCCTGTTCTCTCTGGAACCAGTCCTCTTGGCGTCTTTGTCTAGCCACCTGGTCTCTCTCATTTAAGGCTGATTGAGACCGCTGAAGTGACTGGTACTGTAAGGGTGGTGAGTTGCCAATTGGGACTCTGGATACCACTCTGGTTTCCGCTGAGCTCACTATGGGGGCTCCTCGCTGCTGCCACGCGGTCCACCACACAGCTTCTGGGGTGCTCCCTCCCGAGGCTCTCTCTACGTCCTCCGATTCCTCGTCATCTGTCTCGTCGCACTCCTCCTCGACGATGACGTTTTGTTCTGTAGGGGACGTCTGCGCTGCCTCCAGCCGGAGACAACTACTGGTCCGGGACGGTGATGTTGTCGGGGGTTCCGTCTGAACTCCCGTGCCCCTTGTCTGAATGGGTGGTGGTACAGGTGGTAGAGAGGTGCAGTATTCAACAACTGCTTGTTCTGCTACTGCCGCCTCTTGCGCCTCGCGGTCCGCTCTCATTGACGAAAATTCGTAGGTCCGCTCCGCGCTCCACCGTCTGCACATCCACGCCATTGCTTCTTCCATCTCCTGGCGGAGCCATCCAGATGCGTCCCTCCAGTAGTCATCATCCCCCTCTAAAGTTAAGAGGGACGCCGCTGCCGGTTGCCTTGCGCAGCTCGGGCCTGTTCTTCAAGCTTGCGCACCACATCTCTCCAACAGGGTGCCACCATGCTGCCGGGTATGAAGGAGCCTTGGTCATTCTGTCCTTCTCTTCTGGTTCGTCTTCTTATGGGTGGTCACTCCTGGGGAACTTCCTGTGGGCCGCCCCCCTGATTGATTGATGGCAATCTGGGCGCCGCACTTTTAGGCGCCTCCGTCTTGGCCCTCCTTCTTCTAGGGGCTGAGGCACACCCCCGGGCCTGCACATGGTGTTTAGTACATGGCTATGGCGCCATCTTGGGTCCTCCTGCAGTAATGGCGGGAACCCATTTTTGGTGCCAAGCAATGGCGGAAAAAGTTAATTTCAATAGTCCAAGTCCAAGGCGCACAGTACCCGGTGTTACCGGGCACGATATCCTGTTTGTGACCGCCAGAAAAGATATGTCGAGCCCCAGGTTGTGGGGTACTCGGGTATCATGCTCCAAGGGGTTAACTGTGTCACGGGGAATGGTGGCTGCACCTGATCCCATGTCCTGGGGACTTCTTTGAAAAGGGGAATATTTACAGGGGATGCTATTTACAAGATGTCGTGACGCCACCTGTAGTTTCTGGTGATGTGTCACCAGCATCGCCACAGTCCGCCGGAGGTAGATGGTAATGCGGTAAGTTGGCAAAGTCTTCTACAGGTAGGGCTGGAGTTAATTCAAAGGAACACAGGCAGAGTCAAAGTCACTTTTCCTCCGGGTACTTTACTGTTCACTTGCATTCATACAAAGTTACAGTTCAGCACTCCTGATGTTGTGAGGACAGGTAACTTATCGGTTGGCTGCAGGCAGATCCCAGGTGGTATGGTGGAACCTTTGGTGTGCCTTCCTTTCCTAACCCCGTCTGTTCCTTCCTGCTTTTCAGTTTTGGTGTGAAGCCTGGTGACTGGTAATAAGCCTGACCTCCTTTCTTCTCTCACCTTCACTGCCGTCGGGTAACCGTCTGCTGGCTGGCCGCTCCTTCCTTTGGCGGTGCCTGGTACCCTCTTTCGGTCTGCTCTGGTGCCCGGGAGAATTGAAGACTCCACGGGAATCCAGATTCTCTGTCGTGCCTGTAGCTTACGGCAGTCTGCGGGCTCCGGTGCCCGGTAAGCTGTCTGGGAGAACCTGACGACAGCCCCTCTTCCCAAACCGGCTGCTCTCCTGAAAAGCTCCTTTCTCCTTAGACCCTTTCCTTCTCTATCATCTCTACCTGGTCCCTCAGCCGAGTGAGCAGCAAAACCTTAGGAACGCAGACTCACTTCCCAAGCTCTGAACTTAGAGGGAAAGACCTCATAAACTCTCCAAAGACCCTTCTTGTTCTCCTTAGAGGTGCTTTTATTCCCTCCCGGTAACCTCCAACCGTGTAAACTAGTGTGGGAGTGCTGATTATGGGTCCCACCCACCATCCTAGGGTCCACCTGCAGCTGGAGTATCTGCACATCTTTTACGGGTGCAGTACCCCTCTTTGACGCCTGCTTGGTGGGGCGCCACATCAGCACCATCTAAGCGCATGACACCAGGGTCCACAACCCCTGCCACACCTTCTGATCTCACCAGCAGCATGAGGCTGATTTTATCTGTCCCCTAAGAGAGGGTGAGAACTGAGGAGCAGATATGATTTTATTATTTATAAGCGATCTATAGATCCTAGGACTGTAGTGCTCAGCTCTGCTTCATCATGTAGGAGTGCAGGGACAGTATACATTTTTTTTAATTTTTGGTAGTTATGAGAAACATATGTCCATATAGATCTGTATCCATAGCCCGTCGTGTCCTGTATAATGTTTTACAAAGCCAAACTCTTGTGTTAGTGCCTAGTGTCACAAAAAGTTGGCAGAAAAGGGTAACAATGTGTTATTATGGCCTCTACTCGGTGCAATGTGAGGAAGTCCCGACACCAGTAATGGACTTCCTGGTTACTTAGCCTTCAATTAAAAGCTTAAGCTTGAACCTCTGCTATAAACAGGATTAGGAAAGTTTAGGCTACGGAAAAGCTAAAAAGCTTCGTCGGTTTTATGAAACCTATTTTTACAAACCTCTTGACGTGATGTGACGCGGAACATTTTACTATTTTTTGTCAAGGTGAAGGGAGCCCTATAGGCATTGGGACAACAGAAGACAACAGAGAGGTTGCGAGTGACAGAAGGGACCACTGGTTATTAAAGGGTTTTCCAGAATCAGAAAAACCCCGGTACCAGGTGCAGATTGTTTAAAAAAAGAAAAAACTGTTCCTTGCTCCCCCTCCTCAGGTCCATGCTGAGTCTCCATCGCTGCTCCCTGTGTCTGTTATTGACTCGTTAACATTGCTGCAGCTCTTACGCTGAGCTCCGTGGCTCCGAGTAGCTCTTGCCGTCTACTTGGGTAGGGCCATTGATTGGCTGCAGCTCGTCACTGAGCTCTGCAGGTCTGAGTGGCCCTTGCCATCTACTTGGGTAGAACCACTGATTGGCTGCAGCTCGTTACTGAGCTCTGCGGCTCTGAGTGGCTCTTGCCGTCTACTGCTTAGTCATTGTAGTGATTGGCTGCAGCTTGTCACTGAGCTCTGCGGCTCTGAATAGTTCTTGCGTCTACTCGGGTAGAGCCACTGATTGACTGCAGCTCTTCATTGAGGTCGTGGCTCTGAATGGCTCTCACCATCTACTTGGGTAGGGAAACTGATTGGCTGCAGCTCAACACTGAGCTCTGCGGCTCTGAGTTGCTCTTACCGTCTACTCGGGTAGGGACAATGATTAGCTGCAGCTTGTCAATGAGCTTTGCGGCTCTGAATGGCTTTTGCCATCTACTCGGGTAGGACCACTGATTGGCTGCAGTTCATCACTGAGGTCCGTGGCTCTGAATGGCTCTTACCATCTACTTCGGTAAGGTCACTGATTTGGCTGCAGCTTGTCACTGAGCTCTGCGGCTCTGAGTGACTCTTGCCGTCTACTCGGGTAGGGCCACTGATTGGCTGCAGCTCATCACTGAGCTCTGTGGCTCTCAGTGGCTCTTGCTGTCTTCTCGGGAAGGGCCACTGATTGGCTGCAGCTTGTCATTGAGCTCTGCAGCTCTGAGTGGCTCTTACCATCTATTTGGGAAGGGCCACTGATTGGCTGCAGCTCATCACTGAGCTCTGGGCTCTGAGTAGGCTCTTGCTGTCAACTCGGGAAGGGCCACTGATTGGCTGCAGCTGTCATTGAGCTCTGCAGCTCTGAGTGGCTCTTACCATCTATTTGGGAAGGGCCACTGATTGGCTGCAGCTCGTCACTGAGCTCTGCGGCTCTGAATAGCTCTTGCTGTCAACTCGGGTAGGGCCACTGATTGACCCTGCAGCTCTGTCATTGATCTCTCGCGGCTATGCTGGAATGGCTGCTTTACTCATGCCTCTATTCGGTAGGGCCACTGATTGGCTGCAGCTCGTCACTGAGCTCTGCGGCTCTGAATAGCTCTTGCCGTCTACTCGGGTAGGGCCACTGATTGACTGCAGCTTGTCACTGAGCTCTGCGGCTCTGAATGGCTCTTGCCATCTACTCGGGTAGGGCCACTGATTGGCTTGCAGCTCGTCACTGAGCTCTGCGGCTCTAGTGGCTCTTGCCGTCAACTCGGGTAAGGCCACTGATTGGCTGCAGCTCGTCATTGAGCTCTGCGGCTCTGAGTGGCTCTTGCTGTCTACTCGGGTAGGACCATTGATTGGCTGCAGCTCATTATTGCGCTCTGTGGCTCTGAATGGCTCTTAATGTCTTTTCAGGTAGGGCCACTGTTTGGCTGCAGTGCTGCTCACATAATATAATCGGGAGCAGAGTTAGAGAAAGGTTCTAAACATGGAGAAGGTGAGTAGAGAACAGTTTTCTGTTTATTTTATTTTTTTAAAGAAACTGCAATCGGGGATAGAGTTTTTGAAAAAAAAGTTTAATTTCAGCATTCCGCTGTCTTGCCCTCTGAAACCTTTCCATTCTCATTATTCATCCCTTTTTTATTATTACTTGTTCTACTTTCTTTTCTATTACATGCCCCACAGATTAAGTCTCTCCCCCCGCCTCCGGTCCCAGGGTCGCACTCACAACTGAGTTGAAGGTCTCCTAGTGGAGTGAAATTCTAGGGATCCTAAGGCTATGTTCACACTGTGTTTTAGGTGCTTCACACTTGCAGATGCATCTGCAGCGTTTTGCGATGCATCTGCAGTATCGCTTTGCGACCGCGGCGCGTCTGAAGCTTCATTCATCTGTATGTGAAGCGTCGCAGGACGGATGCCTGCTTACAGATCACACTCTCCGGCCGCACATGACGCGAGATGTTGCGTCCATGGTGCGGGCGGGAAATGTGATCTTAAGCAGGCATCGACTGCGGAGCTTCACATACAGGAATGATGAGAGCTTTCAGACGCGGTGCGCCTATTTAACATAAGGCCGCGGTCTGCCGCTGATACTTGCAGATGCATCTGAAGTGTGAGGCAGCCTTATCCCTTTTTTGTGCTGCGTGTTGTTGATTTTCAGCAGCAAAACTGATCGTTTTTGAAAAAAGCATTAGTTTTTGATCTGTTTTTTTTTTTTTCATTTTCTGTGCTGTGTTTTTTTCCATTTACAATGGTCTGTGGAGAAAACACAGGAAAAAACGATCACTAATTGACGCTCATTCTTTTTCTGGATGCTTTTCTGCCCCAAAGACGGACCAGTAAAAAATGCAGCGTCTGAACAGCATTTCTGAAGACTCATTTGGCCGTTTCACTCTATGCGCTGATGCGTTGTGATGCCGGCAAGTCATGCCTAGTGAATCATGTGCGATGCGTTTAGCAGCATTGCGTAGTGCAGTGCATTACAGCCCAGCACAGTCAAGTGCATCAGCGCACAGGTGAAGCGCATTGCGCTAGCGCCGCCATTACCTTCTATGGCCGAGCCCAGGAGACCCCATCCGGAAGCACAAGTGTGACAGGTCCTGTGTCCAGCACATGCGCTAGTCTGGAAGCACCGGTAAAGCGTAATGCAACTTTTCTGGTGCGTCCGTGCTGTGACACAGGACCTATCAAACTTGCACTTCCGGAATGCGGTCTCCTGGGCTTGGCCATAGAAGGTAATGGCGGCGCTAGCACAATGCGATTCATGTGTGCGCTGATGTGCTTCAGTGCACTGGGCTGTGATAGCACTGCACTAGCCAATGCTGCTAAACGCATCGGCACATAGATGTGCACTAGGCCATTGACTTTGCCGGGCATCACAGAAAGTGATCTGTTTTCCATGTAAAAACGGATCACAATAAAAGGATCAAACCACAAGTGTGAACATAACCTAAAAAGGCCTTTGAATAGCTGATGCATGCTATCCTTAGTCTGTTCATCAGGTGGCAGTATTGTATATAAAAAGCTAAATGCTACAACACGAAATATTCGTTTTTTAAAAATACTTATATAAAAAATAAAATAAAATGTAAAATAGTTCATAAAGAACCAAAGTTCTATTCACGTCACATTTGTACCCTAAAGAAAGTTACTAATGCTTCCAAAAACATCTGCATTTATATTTTTTAAATATGTATAAATCTTTATTTTACAAGAATAAAAATGTATTTATTTATATTACTTACTTATATTGTACCATTAATCTCCATAGCACATTGCAGAAATCATTAGTTGTAGGGTTAGGCTTAGGGCATTAGGGCATTAGGGTAATAAAATTGTTATATAAAAAATGTAATGAAAAAGCATTTATTTTTAAAACTTTAGCAAAGAGCAAATAATCCATTTTCATCCCACAAAATAGTTCCCATCACTCCTGTTATCCTATAGCCAGATCCATCACTACTTGACTTCTTTAACCCTATCTGAACTATAAGATATTGTTAATTATCCATATACTATGGAATATTTACACTTTTTTTGCAGCAATGAATGAATCTTGCTATGGCGTCTGTAGATAACTTACTGTATGGGAGATCTCTGGATAACACACTGTTATGGGGAACCGCGGGTAACACTTTTCTAGAAGATCTTAAGAAAACACAATGTTATGGGCGATCTGTGGACGATTCACATTTATAGTGGATCTATGGACGATTCATATTTATGGTGGATCTGTGGACGATTCACATTTATGGTGGATCTGTGGACGATTCACATTTATGGTGGATCTGTGGACGATTCACATTTATGGTGATCTCTGGACGATTCACTTTTATGGTGGATTGTGGTGACACACTGTAGGGAATGATCTGTAGATGACATACTTCTATAGAGGATCGTGATGACATTCTGTATGTGGAGATCAGTTGATACACAGTGATATAGGGATCAAGTGATGACTAGAATGAGCAACCGGTCAAAGCCCGATTCGGTTTGGGTTGCCAAACTTCCTGGTGTTGAGCAAACCTGTTCTGGTTTAGAGTTTATGTTCTTTACATTTGCAAAGCACTGGAGCAAGCATGACTGTGGTCAGGTACAGTTGGTGCTCTGCCCAGAGCGAGCCGCGTGCAATGTTTGATTGGCCACACTGAGCTTAAAAGCACAGTTTTTGGTGTAGTGTGTGTCCAAAATTAATTAACTAATGTGAACCTATAACAACCAAGTACACATGGGTAATAGCCGCATACTGTATGTTGATGTTTAGGAAGGATGGTAAGGAGATCGAGAATTTACACATGCCAAATCCCTCGGTTGGCCATTCAAGGACTGCCTTATGGTGGGTTTACACGTCGCGATATCGGGCCGATATCGTATCCAACGACGCGGGAGCACGCTTTTTGAGCGCGCTTTTCCCTGCATCGCATCGCCGGTTTACACAGCGCGATATCGGATCCAATGTCCCGACGATGTGTACGCCCCCCAACCCAGGAACGACCATTTAACATGGGAGTGAATGGGTGACGCGGCAGAACACATTGGAGTTGGGCTGTTACACAGCACGATCCGGCTCCAATCTCCATTCAATATCGGACCATTGGAGAGCACGCTCATTCAATCCCCGATATCGCATTGACATCGTTCCTGCATCGTATTGGACGTTCACACCATACAACGCAGGAACGATATCGGCTCCAATGATCGAACCACGTGACTTTTCATTGAAATTGGACGCCGATATCGCAACGTGTAAACCCACCTTCAGAGTGGGCCCGTGAACAACGGTGTCAGCTGAGGGCAAGTGCATCACGTGGTGGATGGTCGATTAAGCCAGGTGAGCTATAAAGATGAATGAAATATTGATTGAAGGGTCAAAAAGCTGTCTGGCAAACTAGATGACTGGTGGGAAACTACACCCTATGTGGTTAAAAACCTCTACCGTAACATGTTATGTTGGTATCAGTTAAAGGACTCTGAGCCTCATCCAAAGATGTCTGATCCTGTACCCAGAGGGGCGAGCCCATCCAAACATGTAGACTGGTTGGCTGTCCCTGATCCCTTGCCTTCAAAACATTCCCCTGCTGTGATATTATCCCCAAAGGGGAGTGTTGCATGCCACGTGTTTCCTTCTAGAGATGTTGTAGAGGTGGAGGCGGCTGTTCTAATCATGGCACCCCTTATCGATGGTGTTCAGGGGGGATGTCTTCACCAGCTCACTTTGCAGCTACTTATGGTGATGAGCTTACTGCAGAGATGCCAGCTCGAGACCCTTGAAGGACCACCTGCAGGAGTACCTGCCCAGTGTTACGTGCAGGAGGGTTTCATCTCAAACAGTGTGTCGAAAACACTAATCTCAAGTGGGGTGGCATTTGAGGTGGTGGTGGTAACAACAGCAGTATTAGCACCTGTCTACCATGGGTTTCTGCTACGACTGTCGAAGAGACTTTTTGGTGGGTCTGGTTGCGGAGGCTAGTTTCCAGCCTGGCCCCAAGATGTGCAAATAAGACCTACCTACGTCCTACTCTAAAAAACATTAGGCTCGTTACATGAAATAGACTATCCTGTCATTTGTGTGAGCTGTGCATGACATGTTCCTTGAGGTACATAAGATGGAGAGAAAAGACTAGTTTAATGAAAGAGTCTTCAGGCACTGGTAAAGCTTTGGATCCCCTTGCAATGACCTGTCCAGAGGATTGTCAGTAATCGGACAGCATCCTCTAGGGGTACCAAGTAAAGACCCCCAAGATGCGGATGAGTGGAAAAGGCTGAGAAACCACCCAACCTTAAGCCCCGAGCTCAGACTCTGCCGCGTACATCTGTGGAGGGAAACGTGCAAGCAAAAGCTAGTGTTTGGTGCCAAACTAGGTTAGGTACACTGCAGCCTTTGGGAAAGGTACTGAATTTCCCCCAATTTAGACAGCAGTCAGTGTTTACATGTGGCTCCCGGGAAGCCTTTTTGCTCTGTGTGGGTTCAAGGGAGGGGAAGTTCAGAATCGTGGATAAGTTTGTGAACTACTGTGCAGTTACACTGACTGGCAGAGCCATGCACCCAGTAATTTGCACTGCGTCACTTGAGTAGCTCTCGCACTCCTGAACTATGCTGGGCATATATTAGGTAAATTTGACGTACATATTCTGTGACATCTCAGGAGAGAGTCATTGGGGCATCACAGTGGTTCTAACCGGATGTATGTTATATTGATTTGTTGTTGAACCCTTTTGCTGTGTCCCTACTTCCTATCCAAAGTGCCCATTTAGTATATGGATAAAGTAGTGCAAATCTGTCTGGTCTTGTTTCTGATCAGTGACCCGCTATATCCTGGTACAAATTCCTTGGTATTCAATTTACAAGTTGATGACAAACTGTTATGGGGATCAGTTCATGATTCACTTTTATGGAGGATCTGTAGATGGCACACTGTTATAATGGTTCTGTGGATGACACACTATTATGATGGATCTATGGATGACACACAACTATAGAGGATCTTTGGATGACACCCCACTATGATGGATGTAAGGATGACACACTTATGGAGGATCTGTGGATGACACACTTTTATGATGGATCTATGGATGACACACAATTATGATGGATCTATGGATGACACACTATTATAGAGGATCTTTGGATCACACACAATTATGATGGATCTATGGATGACACACTATTATGCAGGATCTTTGGATGACACACTGTTAGGATGGATAGATGGATCTGTGGATGACACAGAATTATGATGGATCTATGAAAAAAGGACTAGGAGGAATCAGGCATCAGTCGCTCAAGTCAGGCGTGCATTTCCACCCACTGCTACGGTCAGGGACAAGACCAGCGTTGCTCAGCTCAAAGCATTAAGCAAATACAATATAGAAAGAGTGGCACTCTCCGGCACTTCAAGTGCTGTGTCTTATATTTTTATTCCATATTCACAAGTTACAAAGTGCAGGGAGGGGGTGCAGAGTCGGACTACGGTCAACCGTTTTGCGCGGTTGCACTTCCACGGGACATACTATTAAGGATGATCTATGGATGACACCCAATTATGATGGATCTATGGATGACACACTTATGGAGGATCTGTGGATGACACACAATTATGATGGATCCATGGATGACACACTGTTATGGAGGATTTTTGGATGACACATTATCAGAGCCAGCTCCAGGTTTTTGTGGGCCTTGGGTGAAAGAGTCTTATTGGGCCTCTTTAATACATACTGGCGCTATATCTAATATATAAAGCTGAATGTGTGTATGTGTGTGTGTATGTCTGGGATTGGCATCTACACCGTCGCAACTACAGCCACAAAATTTTGCACAGTCACACGTCCTGACCCCGAGAGTCATAGGTTATGTTGTGAGGCGAAATTTTAACCCTGCGCGTTCCAGTTCACCAAACAATTTTGGCCCTATCTACATAATGGAGAGAAAGTGACAGTTACCAGTTGACAGTTGTGAATGAGAGGGGCTTAATGACAGCGCCAAAGACTAACAGCATATACCAGCATATAGTCACTAAGGTGAGGCCCCAACATGCGGTATTCACCACGCACGGGGACATGTATACACATCACATGCACACAAAGAGTAACAGCTAAGGTGGAGCCCCAACATTGGATACTCACCACGCACCTAAACACAAACACACACCACAAAGAGACACACACAACACAGAGACACACACCACACAGACACCCCCCCACAGGGACACACACACTTACGCACCCTATAGGGACACATGCACTCACCCCACAGGGACACACACACTACAGGGACATACACACATACACACCCCACAGGGACACAGAGACACACACACACCTCACAGGAACACACAGACCCCACAGGGATGGACACACACCATAGGGACACCCCTCCCCCCACAAGGACACACACCCCAGGGACACACACACCCCAGGGACACACACCACACAGACAGACACAGATGTGCACAAATCGCCTCATACAACTCGACTCATACGTCTGGTATCTTTAATTTCCAAAAATAAATGTCGCGCCCCACTAAGTGTGCGTCACAAAAGGGTACTACACCCCTGATTGAAGGTGTCATATTTTTTCATTTAGTAATGAGTAGGATAATCCTGAAGCTTCATCCACCACATGCAACACCTAGTGTTAGAGGACCAATTAGACACCGGTCACTAGGGTAACCGGTCTTGGTGGGAGGAGAGGCTAGGTTATAAAGCAGTGGGAAAGCAGCAAGGAGTTAGTTGAGAACAGAACAGCAGAGTGAAGGAGTTAGAACAGAACAGACCAGAACAGCAGAGTGAAGGAGTTAGAACAGAACAGACCAGAACAGCAGAGTGGGAAGTCGAGTCGATTCTAGTCAAGTCGAGACGAGGGAGAAGCTACAGGACAGAAGCTGAGAAGCAAGAGAGGGAGCTGCACAGAGCAGATGTAGCAGAGTAGAGAAAGAACTGCAAAGAACGAGACAGCTAACTGGGAGGGCACCTCAACCTGGTGACCCAGAAGAGAAAGGGGCCAAGAGTAGAACGGGTAGTCCAATACCCTTGCCCAATACAAACCCGGAGTACCGGCTCCGAAGGGGGTCCAGCAGGTTACAACCCTGAACCACCAAAGCCGGAGTGGTCGCAAACTTTACAGGAGCACGACCCACCAACTAAACATCATCACAGCTTATACCAGGAGCACCCACCATTGAAGGCCAGGGCCCACGGAGAGAATTTACGTGCAGCGGAATCCCAACCGAGGGTCTTCAGTGCTTTTATGTGGTGTGATAGAGCCACTCACAGCTGCCAATTCCAGGTAGACACAGGAAGCCTTGCTGGGTAAACGTCTGGTTTATTTCTGGCATAAACCATATGAACACAACAAAACAGGGGATCAGCTTCTTAGGCTCAGAGCTGCACACTGCTCTCCTCCACTCTAAACTCACACCAAAGAAAAAAACAGAGGTGATCATTTAACTTTTCTGACCACACCTCAGGGAGGGAGGAACATGCTGAATCAGCCCCAGCTCACATAACAGAGTTCATCAACCTGGCTGAAACATATCTCCCATCCCTTACGGTACCAGTAATCATATTACACATTCCCCCCCTCTGCCCAAAGCCGGAGGTTTGGGCACCATCGGACACCAAACAGGGGAACCTAGACAGGGCATCCGCATTCCCATGGAATTTCCCGGGCCTGTGCTCAACATGGAAAGTGAAATCTTGAAGAGCCAAAAACCACCGGGTCACTCTGGCATTCTTTCCCCGTCTGTCCCTCAGCCACGTCAGGGGCGCATGATCGGACACCAGCCTAAACTGTCGCCCTAGGAGGTAATAACGTAAAGTGTCCACCGCCCATTTGATGGCCAAACACTCCTTTTCTACAATGGAATAGTTTTTCTCGCAGGACGACAACTTTCTACTAAGGTACAGGATGGGATGTTCTTCTCCATGTACTACCTGGGACAGGACAGCTCCTAGCCCGCCCTCTGACGCGTCGGTCTGGAGTACAAACTCCCTGCTGAAATCTGGTGCCATTAGGACTGGTCTGTTACACAGAGCTGACTTTAGGTCCTGGAAAGCCGTCTCAGCTTCCGAAGTCCACTTGGCCATGGAGGACTTCGTGCCCTTAAGGAGGTCAGTCAAGGGAGCGGCTTTCACAGCAAAGTTCGGGATGAATCGCCGGTAATATCCGACAAGTCCCAGGAAGGCTCTGACTTGCTTTTTAGAGAGGGGTTGTGGCCAACTCTGGATTGCCTCCACTTTATTTAGTTGTGGCTTGATCTGGCCTCTCCCGACAACATAACCCAAATACCTGGCCTCCTCCTTCCCGATGGCGCACTTCTTCGGGTTAATTGTGAACCCCGCAGTTCTCAGTGCCTCCAGCACCCTCTGGACCTTCTGCAGGTGACTTTCCCAGTCCGAGGTATAGATCACTATGTCGTCCAAATAAGCTGCAGCGTACCTCTTATGGGGGGCTAGGATTCGGTCCATGGCCCTCTGGAAGGTGGCCGGGGCTCCCTGAAGCCCGAATGGCATCCGTGTATACTGGAAACAACCATCAGGTGTAGAAAAGGCCGTCTTCTCCTTGGCACTCTGTGACATAGGTATCTGCCAGTATCCTTTTGTTAGGTCAAGGGTGGTGATGTACCTTGCTGGTCCTAACCTCTCGATAAGCTCATCGACTCGAGGCATCGGATAGGCGTCAAACTTGGAGACTTCGTTCAACTTGCGATAGTCATTACAAAACCGCCATGATCCGTCCGGTTTCGGCACCAGTACGATGGGACTGGACCAGCCACTCTTTGATTCTTCGATAACACCGAGATTCAACATTCTCGTCACCTCCTTCGAGATCACTTCTCGACGAGCTTCAGGGATCCGGTACGGCTTCAGGTTAACCCTCACGTGTGGTTCAGTCAGGATGTCGTGTTCCACAACCTGGGTACATCCCGGCAGGTCTGTGAAGAGATCCCTGTTCCGATGAAGCACCTCTTGACACTGTTGCTTTTGAGCCCTAGATAGTGTGTCCGCCACTGTGACCTCTTTGATGTCGGCCTCCATCTTCCCTACCAGACAGGGGGTTTCCATAGGGTCTCTATCCCGCCATGGCTTCAGCAGGTTGACGTGGTATACCTGATAAGGCTTCCTTCTTCCAGGTTGGTGAATTTTATAGTTCACCTCGCCCACTTTGTCGACCACTTCATAAGGCCCTTGCCACTTGGCGAGGAATTTACTTTCAACTGTAGGGATCAATACAAGTACACGGTCACCAGGACTGAACTGTCTCACCCTTGCAGAGCGGTTATACACCCTTGCTTGCGCCTCTTGCGCTCGGAGCAAATTGTCTCTTACGATGGGCATCACCTCGGCGATTCTCGCCTGCATCTGAGCGACATGCTCCACGACACTACGGTGGGGGGTCACCTCCGCTTCCCATGTCTCTTTTGCTATGTCCAAGAGACCTCGAGGATGACGACCATACAAGAGTTCAAATGGAGAAAATCCCGTTGAGGCCTGGGGAACCTCCCTGATAGAGAACATCAGATATGGGAGGAGACTGTCCCAGTCTCGACCGTCTTTCTCGACCACCTTCTTCAGCATGGACTTCAAAGTTTTGTTGAATCTCTCCACGAGGCCGTCTGTCTGCGGATGGTACACTGAGGTTTTCAATTGGGTTATCTGTAGTGCTTTACACAGTTCCCTCATAATCTTGGACATAAAGGGGGTTCCTTGATCTGTCAGGATCTCTTTTGGAAGTCCCGTTCTTGAGAAGACGTGCACCAATTCTCGGGCTATAGTTTTAGCAGAGGAATTTCTCAAAGGTATCGCCTCCGGGTACCGAGTAGCATAGTCCAGGACTACTAAGATGTACTGGTGGCCTCTTGCAGACTTGACCAGGGGGCCCACCAGATCCATGGCAATTCGATTAAAGGGCATTTCTATAATTGGTAATGGCACTAGCGGACTTCGGAAGTGAGCAACGGGGGCGGTCAACTGGCAGGTGGGACACGACCTACAATAGTCTACAATCTCTCGATGACACCCAGGCCAATAGAACCTCCGAAGGATCCGCTCCTGGGTCTTATCTACCCCTAGGTGACCACCCAGGACATGAGAATGGGCCATGTCTAATACTTTGCGTTTATAGGGCCCTGGAACCAACAGCTGTTCTATTACCTCACCTTTCCCTGGGTAACCCGATATAGCAACTCTCTATTTACTGCAAAGTGAGGGAACCTGGTGTCAGCCCCCGGCTCCTGGGCAACCCCGTTTATAACAGTCACGTTTTCAAAGGCCCCTTTCAGGGTCAAATCCCTCATTTGAGCAGTCCCAAAATTCCCGCTGGATGTCATCAACTCAGGGAAGTCGGCTTCATGGGACTCCGGCTCATCCTCGTCACCGAGCAATACTCCCAGGGGAAACTCATCTGCCTTCTGCAGCGGCACTGTCTCTGACGGGGCTGACTGTCCTTCACCAGGACCCTTCGATACCGCCCCCTTTTCCCACAAGTCCCAAAACAAAGTAAAGTCCCGCCCGATTATCACCGGGTGCAATAAGTTTTCCACCACCCCAACTTCATGTGACTTAGTCCCGCAGTTTGTTTTTATGGTCACAATAGCAACGGGGTAGTTCTTGGCATCTCCATGGATACAGCGGACACCCACCTTTTTACCCGGTATCAGTCGATGGGGAAGTGTGGCCCTCACCAGGGTCACCAAACTCCCGGAGTCCAAGAGTCCCGTTACTCGAGCCCCATTCACTTCCACAAGACATGCCTGCGGGCCCTCTCTGGGTTCCCTGTCAATGCTGCAGACCGGGAAAGCATAATATGAGGAGCGCCGACCCAGGCTACAGTCCATTTGCTCAGTAGTCAGGGGACATCGGGCGGCTACATGACCAGGGCCTTGACACCTCCAACAGATTAACGGACCAGCTGGAAGTTTTGTTCCGCCTCCACTTGCCCCTTGTGACCTCGGGCTCCCTCCACCCGTGGCTCTATTACCCTTCCTTTGGGTGTCGGACGCGGTGTGTACCCCCCAATGTGTAGCTGGCAAGTCCCGTGGCTTCCCTAGGTTACTCTCCACCACCTGGTACCTCTCCACCAGTCCCACCAGGTCATCGGCATTTGGGGGTCACCCTGAGCAACCCAGGTTTGCACTGGCTTTGGGAGGGAATGCACGAATCTGTCCATTACCACTCGCTCCACCATTTGGGCAGGTGTGGAGGTTTCCGGCTGCAGCCATTTTTGCACAAGATGTAGCAAGTCAAACATCTGGGAACGGGGGGGTTTGTTGCCATGATAGGCCCATTGATGGACCCGCTGAGCTCTAACAGTCATAGTCACACCCAGGCGTGCTAAAATCTCCGTTTTTAGCTTCCCATACTCTTGAGCGTCCTGTAAAGCCAGGTCATAGTAAGCTTTTTGGGGCTCTCCCGTTAAAAATGGTGCCAACACCTCTGCCCACTGTGCCGGTGGCAATTTTTCTCGCTCTGCGACCCTTTCAAAAATCGCCAAAAATGCTTCAACATCATCCCCCGGGGTCATCTTTTGGAGCGCCCGTCTTACCGCCTTCCTGACGCTGGAATCCTCATCTGGACCTGGGGACGGGCCAGCTGCCCTTGCCCGGACGAGCTCAGTCAGGAGTTCCTGTTGCTGCTCCCGCTGCTGCTGCAACTGCTGAATCAAGAGTTGATTGGTTTCCTGTTGCGCAAGCTGTTGTTGGTGTTGCTGCTGCTGCTGTTGCTGTTGGATCTGCATCAAGTGCTTAATCAGGTCCTCCATGCCGTCTGACTGTGTTTGCAGGCTTGTGGCTGCCTTCACCCAGGACATGCAGGTCGTTTGTAGTCAATCCAGGCGCTTCCTGGGGGTCTATGCCCGCATTCTCCACCAAGTGTGATAGAGCCACTCACAGCTGCCAATTCCAGGTAGACACAGGAAGCCTTGCTGGGTAAACGTCTGGTTTATTTCTGGCATAAACCATATGAACACAACAAAACAGGGGATCAGCTTCTTAGGCTCAGAGCTGCACACTGCTCTCCTCCACTCTAAACTCACACCAAAGAAAAAAAACAGAGGTGATCATTTAACTTTTCTGACCACACCTCAGGGAGGGAGGAACATGCTGAATCAGCCCCAGCTCACATAACAGAGTTCATCAACCTGGCTGAAACATATCTCCCATCCCTTACGGTACCAGTAATCATATTACAGTGGGTATAGCAGAGCAGCAAAGTGGAGGGACAGATATTGATAGAGAAGGACATCCGTGGAGCTTCAGAGGGACACTACTCATTGCAAGAACCACCCGTTCCACTACCTGGCAATAAGAACCGCATTACTTTGTATGCTGCAGAATACCAGAGTAAATACCCGTTCAGAGTGAGCAACGTGTCAATGCCTTATTCCTTGAACTGTTCTTCACCTGCATTGCTTTACAGTGACTGCCGCTCATCACCCCGGAGGTTCCCGCAGAACCGGTGTCATCATCGTAATCTACAGATGGCGTCACGAACAAAAACTTACTTTATTCTTTATTATTTTTCTTTTTCCCTTTTTACATTAAACACAGGGCACACAGCCTCAGGCACCGCCACCTGTGACCCTCAGACTTAGCCTGAGACCTGAGTCCCCTGGCCTGGGTGAGTCATAAACATCTGATTAAAAACTGCCAATGTGCAACACATGTGCCATATAGGGAATTAAGGCAGATGTCAGTCACATGAGCTGTCTATTATGTGTATGTATGAGGTAACATATACTGCCCGGCCAGGGGGAGGGTTTACTGTTGGCTGGAGATTTATTAGGCTGCCTATAGCAATCAATCACAGCTCAGCTTCTATTTTACTACAGGTCATTAATATGACATATTCAAATTCTATTTTGTTATAGCTAACATCAGTTATTTATTAACCTGGGCGTAGCCGGGTACTACAGCTAGTACGGTATATATATAGCAGCGGAATGGTATATGGTGGTACATTACAGTACATGTATAGCAGCACTATAGCATATGGCAGTACATTACAACACATGTATAGCAGCACTATAGCATATGGCGGTACATTACAGCACATGTATAGCAGCACTATGGTGGCAGGGGGGCAGGATGGAGCGAGCGGGTTAGGATGGAGCGAGCGGGGCAGGATGGAGCCGAAGGTGCAGTATGAAGCCGGGGGCAGGATGGAAGTGGGGGGGGCAGGATGGAGGCGGGGGGGCAGGATGGAGGCAGGGGGCAGGATAGAGGTGGGGGGCAGAATGGAGGCAGGTGCAGGATGGAGCGAGCAGAGCATGATGGATGCGGGGGGGCAGGATGGATGCGGGGGGCAGGATGGATGCAGGGGGGCAGGATGGATGCGAGGGGGACAGGATGGATGTGGGGGGCAGGATGGATGCGGGGGGGCAGGATGGATGCGAGGGGGGCAGGATGGGTGCGGGGGGGCAGGATGGAGCTGGGGGAGCAGGATGGAGGTGGGTGGGGTAGGATGGATGCGGGGAGGGGACAGGATGGAGCCGGGAGAGCAGGATGGAGGCGGGGGGGCAGGATGGATGCGAGGGGGTCAGGATGGATGTGGGGGCAGGATCGATGCGGGGGGCAGGATGGATGCGGGGATGGGACAGGATGGAGGCGGGAGAGCAGGATGGAGGCGGGGGGGCAGGATGGATGCGTGGGGGGCAGGATGGATGCGGGGGGGCATGATGGATGCGAGGGGGGCAGGATGGATGCAGGGGGCAGGATGGATGCGGAGGGGGGGACAGGATGGAGCCGGGGGAGCAGGATGGTGGTGGGGGGCAAGATGGAGCCGGCAGGGCAGGATGGAGGCGGGAGGGGCAGGATGGAGCCGGGGGGGACAGGATGGAGCCGGGGGCAGGATAGAGCTGGGAAGGGGGGCAAGATGGAGCCAGGGGGGAGCAGGATGGAGCCGGGAGGGCCGCAGGATTGAGCCGGTGTGGGGCAGAATGGAGCGAGCAGGGCAGGATGGAGCGAGCGGAGTAGGATGGAGCGTGCGGGACAGGATGGAGCGAGAGGGCCAGGATGGAGCGAGTGGGGCAGGATGGAGGTGGGGGGCAGGATGAAACCGGGAAGGGGGCAGGATGGAGCTGATGGGGGCAGGATGGAGCCGGGGGGCAGGATGGAGTCGGGGTGGGGCATGATGGGGCAAGCGGGGCAGGATGGAGCAAGAGGGGGGAGGGCAGAGTGGCTGCGGGGGGGCAGGATGGCTGTGGGGGGGGGGGGGGAGGCAGGATAGCTGCAGGGGAGCAGGATCCCCCTCGCCCCCCTCTGTTCTCACCCGCAGCGTTGCACTGTGTACAGCAACATGTGACAGGGCGGGCTGTGTGACGTCATATGACAGCTGTACAGGGAGAAGATGGGTGAGAACAGTGGGAGGCGTGGAGGGAGGCAGGGAGGCAGGAAGGTGAGGAGGGAGGCAGGGAGACGAGGAGGGAGGCAGGGAGGCAAGGAGGGGGGCAGGGAGGCAAGGAGGGGGGCGAGGAGGTGAGGAGGGAGGCAGCGGGTACCGGTGCTGGGCATCGCCGCAGCCGTACATGAAGCCTGTTGCCAGGTTACAGCTACTGTATAATCTCCTAATTTTGAATGCGCGCGGCAGCCAATGAGCGCTGGCGCGCGATTTCGGCGTCAGACAGACACGATTAGGAGATTATATAGTAGATGATGGATCTATGCACGACCCACTATTATGGAGGATCTATGGATGACACCCAATTATAATGGATTTATGGATGACACCGAATTATGATGACTCTATGGATGACACCCCTATGGAGGATCTGTGTCATCCACAGATCCTCCATAAGTGTGTCATCCATAGAGCCATCATAATTCGGTGTCATCCACTGTTATGATGGATCTGTGGATGACATGTGGTGCGCCGCAACGAGTGCGTCACAGGAAGGTATTGCATGCCTGACTGAAGATGCAATATCATCCGTCTCAGTGGTGAACAAGTTAAATCCAAAGCTCCATGTACCACATGCACCATCCAGAGGCAGAGGACCAATCAGGTCCTGGTGGGAGGAGTGTGAAGTGTAGTGTGGGCAGAAAAAGAAAGTTAGAGTATGGCGGCCGTCACACGCATCAATTTAATGCACAATATCGTTTAAGCGATCTGCGTTTTGATCGCTTAAGCAATATCGTTTGTGCGTCGCTGCGTGTAATCAAGCGATTTTACAATGTAAAATCGCTTGATCGTTAGATCGCAGATTGGTGAGCCGGAGCTCATATCAAGCGATAAACGCTTGATCAATCTGCCTCATTGTGGTGTATGACACCACGATGAACGATCTCCCAGCGACAGAGCCTACCCTGGGAGATGGTATCTATGGTAAACGTCGGGTTACTAAGCGCCGCGTGGCGCCTAGTAACCCGATGTGTACCATAGTTACCAGCGATCTCGCTGGTCCACATCGCTAGTAAGTCTGTCTGTGTGACAGCTCACCAGCGATGTGAGCGATATTGTTAGCGATCGCGCGTGCACGTGATCGCTAACAATATCGCTCTCGATATTGAAGCGTGTGACGGCCGCCTATGGGAGAGACAAGGTCAAAAACAGAAGTCAGGACGGAGATCTAACTGGGAGGGCACCAACAAGCGGTGACCCACACGAGAAAGTGGGCAAGCAGCAAAGTCACCCGCGCCCAGTCCCACCAGATGCCGATTCCGAGGTAGACAGTTGTTCATCACTGTACTACAAACCGGAGTGGTAGAAGAGCTTCATAGGAGCACACTACTACAGCTACCAAACCTGTCGCCATCCCAGGGGGTTACCCACCACGGGAGTCTAGGACCCTTTGTAGCCGATTGAATAATCTGGAGCAGGCAATTCTTTAGAGAGACCCCAGTATCCTAACCTGGTGAACTAAAGCCGTGACTAGCAACAAAAAGGGACCGTTAGTAAAGCAGGAACATTGTGGAGCTTTGGACAGAGGCTGATCACCACTGGGACCACCCGGTCCGTTGCCTAAGAACTGTGTTACCGTGTACCGTACCAAGATTACAGTAAAGACCCATACAGAGGAGCAGCGTGTCCGTGTGTTCTTACGCAGCTGTCTTAACCTATGTTTTTTCTAAACTAGCTGAGCTGCCGTATTCCACCCAGCGCAGCTCCTGGCCCCGGGGATCATTGCTCATCCTGTGGGGAGCATCCCATCTAGCTGCCGCACATCCCCCAGAGGCCGAAGCAGCGCCAGTGCCATCACCGGATACCCACAGGTGGCGTCACGAGACAAATAAGACTTTATTCCACATATCCCCAACCCGTGCATTTGACCACCTGGCCCCCACAGTCTCAGGCACGGAACCGTGACAGTGAATCAGCACCTGAGACCTGAGAACCCGGCAACGGTGAGTCAGACACACAATTATGATGGTTTCATGGATGACACACTGTTATGGAGGATCTTTGGATGACACACTGTTATGATGGATCTATGGATCACACATTGTAATGATGGATCTATGGATGACACACTGTTATGATGCATCTATTGATATCACACTATTATGGAGGATCTTTGGATGACACACAATTGTGATGGAACTATGGATGACACACTATTATGGACGATCTATGGATGTGTTGCACCCAGGCTTTGGGGTACTCGAGTGTCAGGCTGCAAGGGTTAACGCTCCTGCTGTCACGGGGAGTGGTGGCCGCGCCTGACCCCGTGTCCTGGGCCTATCTTCCAAAAAAGGGGTAATATACATAGGGGAATATATACAATGTTGTCGTGACGCCACCTGTAGTTTCTGGTAAGATGCCACCAGCGCCGCCACAGTCCGCCCGAGGTAGATGGTACTGCGGCTAGGGTAGTAAAGTCCTCCACAGGTAGGACTGGACCTCCGGGGTAGCGTTCCTGGATAGAAACAAGTTCATTGAAAGGAAAACAAGCAGAGCCAAAAGTCACTTTTCCTCCGGGTACTTTACTGTCATTTGCATTAGTCACATACAAAAGTACAGTTCAGCACTCCTGATGGTATGAGGACAGGTAGCTTAACGGGTGGCTGCAGGCAGATCCTAGGTGGTATGGTGGACCCTTGGTGTGACTGCTTGCTCTATTCCCATCTGTTCCTTTCCTGCTTTCCAGTGATTGTGTGAAGCCTGGTGACTTGAAGCCCACCTGACCTCCTTCCTTCTCTCACCCTTGCCGCCGTCGGGTAACCCTCTGCTGGCTGGCCGCTCGTTCCTTTAGCGGTGTCTGGTACCCTCTTTTGGTCGGGAGAATTGTAGACTCCGCGGGACTCTGGATTTTCTGTGGTCCTAAAGTATCCCACAGGTGCGGGCTCTGGTGCCCGGTAAGCTGTCTGGGATAAACTTCCTCAAGTTCCTCACTCCCTTCAGGCTGTCTGCGCCTGGGAAAGCTTTCGCCTTAAACTCTTTCTTCTTCCTCCATCTCCCCATGGTCCCTCAGCTGAGAGACCTGCAAGCTTCCTAGCTTAGAGGAAAAGACCTCCTTGCTCCCCTAGAAGTGTTTTTATTCCCTCCCGGGTAACCTCCCACCGTGTAATCTAGTGTGGGAGTGCTGGTTAATGGGTACCACCCACTATCCTAGCATCCACCTGCAGCTGGAGCATCTGCAACTCTTCTACGGATGCAGTACCCCTCTGTGACGCCTGCTTAGCGGGGTGCCACAGATGACACCCAATTATGATGGATGTAAGGATGACACACTTATGGAGGATCTGTGGATGACACACTGTTATGATGGATTTGTGGATGACACACAATTATGATCCATTGATTAGGATCCATGGATGACACACTGTTATGGAGGATCTGTGGATGACGCACTGTTATGGAGGATCTATGGATGACACACTGTTATGGAGGATCTATGGATGACACACTGTTATGGAGGATCTATGGATGACACACTGTTATGGAGGATCTATGGATGACACACTGTTATGGAGGATCTATGGATGACACACTGTTATGGAGGATCTATGGATGACACACTGGTGTATATTTTGTAGTCACCTCTAATTTTGCAGTCATGTATAAATAGATTCCATTGCAAATGCACTTCAGCAGTAGCAGACACATTGTAACGCAGTACATCCTTAGGAAATTTTTGAAGTGAATTCTACTGGTTACCATGTATTTTTAACCCATGGTAATGGGAAAAATGGCACAGAAGTGAAAATAAGTCACAACTTTAACCTGACCACTTTGCTCATGTAATAACAATATAACTGTTAACACAGAGCCATTATTCAGGAGCTGCACATTCCTACATAGGTGAAAGAAAACAAAGGCTCGATCCCCATTCACACCCTGCAGAAAGGTGATGATATGGCAGATGAGGACAGCACGTAATCAATAAATCAGATGGGTAAAAAGGCTTACAATCAATTTAATTTCCCAATATCACTTCAGCGATGCAGATAAGAATCAGAGGATAGCACCATCGTGTCATTAGACTGCGAGAGACGAGCAGATATTGCAATGATTCCATGACCATTCCAGTCTGCATGTGGGCTGTCATGTGGGTGCGTGCTCCTATGTAATACGTGCAAGACTGATTAATGAGAAAATATAAGACGTGAAGGAAGGGCAGAGAGTATGGAGCCTATTATGTGCTTGGGGGTAATCAGTGACTAAATGGCCACAGGGGGTTCCAGATCTTCAATATGGCTGATTATCATTGCAACTTCTTGTCTGCCTTGTCTTCTTGCTGGTCTAATAGTTGAATAGAGCACACAGGAATGCTCATGACCACGGGAACACTTTAATATTCGAATCCTTTTTGTTTTTAAGCGTTTGCGCCCACGCTGCGCCACTCTGTTATGCCTCCAGCACGCATGCGCAATGCGGTGCTTGAAGCTAACAGAGCGGCGCAGGTGTACAAACGTCACCGATGCCGGAAATGACGCGATACGCGTCATGACAGCCGTATTGCAGCCCCACCATCACAGAGGAGAGCGGGGAGGCGCTAATTAGAATCTGCATTCAAGATCACGCCTATTAAGGCGTGATATTATGAGGCAGAGAGCCCGCCTGGGTGACAAACGCATATAGCCACTGCTCATTAACATGGCTAATGAGTGAGTTCAATAACCTTTTTCAACATTTTTACTTCATGCATTTCTGAGCAAAAAGGAGTGTGGGAATAGTGTTAATATGCTGTAGGGACATGTTTTAATAGCTTAGGAGGCGTTTTGGGGGTGGCAGGATCTTTAAAGAAATAAAGCTTGTCCGTGATGCCAGTTGGGATGATCAGCCAGATGTGGCTGGCAGTGCAGATGTTTAACCCTTCCCAAACAGGTTTGGCTCCCAGGGAGATGATGAGGATGATGGTAGCGAGTGTAGCGGAGGAAGGAGACACAAGGAACAGGCTTTGTTTTACCTTTCTTTAATGAAGACTCTGTAGCAGGTTCAGTGTAATACAACCACACAAAGTGTGTGGTCTGCCAGTCTGATGAGAACTATAGTCCACTCTGCTGTAGGTTTCCTGATGCCTTTAGCTCTTCAGTACTTCATCTTAGTTCCTGTGGTTTACGTCCTGCCATGCTGGTACTGCAGATCCTGAGGGTATCCATGACTATAACAGTTCCCTGATCCTGTGTACTACTGACACCTTGAGTTTCTGGTGAGCATAAAACTCACCATCATCCAGTTTTGCCATGAGGCCCTATAAGCCTGGATGACCTAGGGACTGATATTCTGCTTGCAGCTGCTCCCTTCAGAGCAGCTCCTTCTGCCTCCTCGCTGGATCTCTACTTTGCCTTCTCAACCACACTACACCTTAAAGGGGCACTGCCACCAGGTTTTTGTCATCCCATCTGACAGCAGCATAATGTAGAGATAGAGACCCTAATTCTAGCGATATGTCCCTTACTGACCTGCTTGCTGTCACTTTTATAAAATTACTGTTTTCTCTGCTTCAGATTTAGCAGTAAATGACTATGCTGGACTATTTGATTAGTCCTAGAATGTTTCTTAGGTTGTACACCGGAGCTAGTCAGTAAGGGTGTATAATTGGATGTTGCTGCTAGAAGGCCGCGGGGGAAATACCGTGCATAACCCTCCCTGGGGGTTGATTGAATCTATAATTGTGGAGGCCCAGTGCACACAAACCCTTTCTTTATCAGTGGCTCAATATACTCCCTCCACTATAACTCTAAAATTAGTACAGGCCATACTGGTTAACTTTACACCAGATTTTTATTTAAAACTTACAAAATTTAAAAATTAAAAATATACAAAATTAAAAAATGCACATTTTAATGATTTTATTATATTTTTAATTTTTTAATTTTGGGCCTCCACAATTATAGAGTCCTAGAATGTTAACCTCCAACTGATTGAACAGTGATTTTATGAAAACTACACTGAGCAGTCCAGTAAGAGACACATCGCTGGAATCAGGGTCACTGTCTCTACATTATGTTGCTGTCAGATGAGATGGCAAAAACCTGGTGACAGTGTCCCTTTAACTAACCCCTCCCTCTCCTCCAACCAGAGGCTGAGTTACAGCCCAAAACAGGTCTTCAGTGCTCAGCTTCCTGGTTAGATATCAGGCAGTATGTGTATGCTTCAGACATCCAGCAGAGGCACCCCAATTCCCATCAGACATGGTATTACTTGATGATACAGCAATATTATTTTGTGGTGGCCAGACACAGGGATGACACACATGTTGAGTATTTGGTGAGTTTTTACCTCAGGATTTGTAGCCAAAACCAGGAATGGAACAATCTGAGGAAAAATGTAATAGAAACACATCACCACTTCTGTATTTATCACCATCTCCTGGTTGTGGCTACAAATCCTGAGGTAAAAAAAACTCTCCAAATACTCATTGTGTGCACTTTGTATTTAGGGTAGGCTTCCATTTTTATTTTTTAAATCTTGAAATGAATTGCACAAGATGGAAAGGATTTTTTTCACCAAATTTTTATTATTAATTTTTAAATAGGTACAAATAAAACACAGTTAACAACCCTCCCGACAACTGTCCTCTTCTGGTCAAAGATCTATTAGATGGAAAGGATTTTAATCTTTACCTTGCTGGAATCTATTCCATTCCTGGTGATGAAAAAAGAGAAACATTAAACCAAGGTACAAAATAATCGATCATTTCATCACATACTGTATGTATATTAACAGTGGCGTAACAATTGCAGTCACAGCTCCTGCTTTACATGGATGTGCATCCCTGAGGACACACATCTATGTGACAGCGTGGCAGCACAGGCCGCTGTAGGGCCTGTGTTTCAGGGGGAGGAGGGGAAGGAAGCCTCCTACTTCCCACTGCTGCTCCCACCCCTCGCTTCCTCTCCTCTAACCTGCCGGGTTACTGGCCTGAGTTCCACTGTGACGCCTCCTTCCACTTACTGCTTTATCCTTTCCACAGTGGGAACACAGGCCGGCACCTCCTTCTCCTCCTCCTGAGTCTTAAGTCTTCAGAGGAGACCGCCAGAGCAGTGAGGGAACCAGGAGAGGTAAGTACAGATTTTTTTTTTTTTAAATAAGTGAATGCTCTATGGCCAGAGGATTATGGGGGGGGTTCATATATAAAGCTGCATATATAATACTGCACTATATGGAGAGATATGAGGCTGCATATACAGTATGATACTGCACTATTTGGAGAGATGTAAAGCTGCATATCTAATACTGCACTATATGGAGAGATATAAGGCTGCATATCTAATACTGCACTATATGGAGAGATATAAGGCTGCATATATAATACTGCACTATATGGAGAGATATGAGGCTGCATATATAATACTGCACTATATGGAGAGATTTGAGGCTGCATATATAATGCTGCACTATATGGAGAAATACAAGGCGGCATATATAATACTGCACTATAGGGAGAGATATAAGGCTGCATATATAATACTGCACTATATGGAGAGATATAAGGATGCATATATAAGGCTGCACTATAAGGAGAGTTATGACCCTGCACTATATAATAGGTTTTGAGGTTGCATCGTTTGGAGAGTTTAGAGGCTACACTATATAAAGATTTTTAAGACTGTATTACCCTATATGGAGAGTATTGAGGCAGCACTATATGGACGGCTATGAGGCTGCATTATGCAATATGGAGAGGCTATGAGGCTGTACTATACTATATTGAGAGGCTATGATGCTGTATTATACTATATGTAGAAGCTGTGAGGCTGTATTATACTATATGGAGAGGCTATGAGGCTGTATTATACTATATGGAGAGGGTATGAGGCTGCATTATACTATATGGAGAGGCTATGAGGCTGTATTATACTATATGGAGAGGCTTTGAGGCTGCATTATACTATATGGACAGGATATGAGGCTGTATTATGATAAATGGAGGGATGTGAGCCTGCATTATATTATATGGAGGATATTGGGGGTTTATTATAATGATTGAATGACTATGGGGGCTACCTTATGAATGGAGTACTATGGGATGCATTATAATACATAGAGGACTATGGGGGTACATTGTAATATATGGAGAAATATGGGGGTACATTATAATAATTGGATGACTATGATGGCGGGAGGAGCAGGATCATATAAACCAGGATGGGGGACATATATACCATGATAAGGGCCATATTCCAGGAGGAGGACCATATGTAAAGTGGCATTGAATGCTAAGTGGATGCAGTTATTTCATGGCAGTTGACTAACATTCGTCCTCTCTTCTCTTCATACAGGTAATATTCCAACACTGCTTGCTGTCATCTATTTTCACCCAAGCCATTGTAACAGTGCATGTTAATATACCTGTGATTGCTGTAATGATCGCCATAGCAATATCAGCTTGACTTATAGTCTCATGGTAATATTCCAACACTGCTTGCTGTCATCTATTTTCACCCAAGCCATTGTAACAGTGCATGTTAATATACCTGTGATTGCTGTAATGATCGCCATAGCAATATCAGCTTGACTTATAGTCTCATGGTAATATTCCAACACTGCACTTATTGTTAAGCTTCCCGTGTCATCTCTATGCATTACATTACTCACTCACCAGTATATGACAATTTGGCAGATTGTAATAGTTATCTGTTGGAGGTGTTATAGTGTGGAGGGAGTCTTGCCCTTTCATCCTCTTGCACCCCTGCTGTTCCTTGTAGCTGCTAATTACCTGATACCATGTTTCCTCCCACAAGCCCCCTCACCTGATTCTGATAGTGTCTCCTATAAATTTAGCTCATTCTTAAGGGGTACACGTGTGGGGGGTCAGACACGTGTGGCATCTCATGTAAAGTGGCATTGAATGCTAAGTGGATGCAGTTATTTCATGGCAGTTGACTAACATTCGTCCTCTCTTCTCTTCATACAGGTAATATTCCAACACTGCTTGCTGTCATCTATTTTCACCCAAGCCATTGTAACAGTGCATGTTAATATACCTGTGATTGCTGTAATGATCGCCATAGCAATATCAGCTTGACTTATAGTCTCATGGTAATATTCCAACACTGCACTTATTGTTAAGCTTCCCGTGTCATCTCTATGCATTACATTACTCACTCACCAGTATATGACAATTTGGCAGATTGTAATAGTTATCTGTTGGAGGTGTTATAGTGTGGAGGGAGTCTTGCCCTTTCATCCTCTTGCACCCCTGCTGTTCCTTGTAGCTGCTAATTACCTGATACCATGTTTCCTCCCACAAGCCCCCTCACCTGATTCTGATAGTGTCTCCTATAAATTTAGCTCATTCTTAAGGGGTACACGTGTGGGGGGTCAGACACGTGTGGCATCTCATGTAAAGTGGCATTGAATGCTAAGTGGATGCAGTTATTTCATGGCAGTTGACTAACATTCGTCCTCTCTTCTCTTCATACAGGTAATATTCCAACACTGCTTGCTGTCATCTATTTTCACCCAAGCCATTGTAACAGTGCATGTTAATATACCTGTGATTGCTGTAATGATCGCCATAGCAATATCAGCTTGACTTATAGTCTCATGGTAATATTCCAACACTGCACTTATTGTTAAGCTTCCCGTGTCATCTCTATGCATTACATTACTCACTCACCAGTATATGACAATTTGGCAGATTGTAATAGTTATCTGTTGGAGGTGTTATAGTGTGGAGGGAGTCTTGCCCTTTCATCCTCTTGCACCCCTGCTGTTCCTTGTAGCTGCTAATTACCTGATACCATGTTTCCTCCCACAAGCCCCCTCACCTGATTCTGATAGTGTCTCCTATAAATTTAGCTCATTCTTAAGGGGTACACGTGTGGGGGGTCAGACACGTGTGGCATCTCATGTAAAGTGGCATTGAATGCTAAGTGGATGCAGTTATTTCATGGCAGTTGACTAACATTCGTCCTCTCTTCTCTTCATACAGGTAATATTCCAACACTGCTTGCTGTCATCTATTTTCACCCAAGCCATTGTAACAGTGCATGTTAATATACCTGTGATTGCTGTAATGATCGCCATAGCAATATCAGCTTGACTTATAGTCTCATGGTAATATTCCAACACTGCACTTATTGTTAAGCTTCCCGTGTCATCTCTATGCATTACATTACTCACTCACCAGTATATGACAATTTGGCAGATTGTAATAGTTATCTGTTGGAGGTGTTATAGTGTGGAGGGAGTCTTGCCCTTTCATCCTCTTGCACCCCTGCTGTTCCTTGTAGCTGCTAATTACCTGATACCATGTTTCCTCCCACAAGCCCCCTCACCTGATTCTGATAGTGTCTCCTATAAATTTAGCTCATTCTTAAGGGGTACACGTGTGGGGGGTCAGACACGTGTGGCATCTCATGTAAAGTGGCATTGAATGCTAAGTGGATGCAGTTATTTCATGGCAGTTAGTCAGGGCAGGAGTCAGGTAAGCCACTCTATTTAACAGGGAGAGGAAAAAAAAAAAAATTAAAACGTCTTTTCCTTTCCCTATCACCATGTCCTTTACTTCACCATCTATTGTTCTATGTGCTCTTGCTGGAAGACAATGACATAGAGGGACACTCCAACACTGTGCATAACTCCATTCACTACTAATCTTTACCATGTCTTGTATTTCACTGTTTGTTTTCTTATGTGCTCTCGCCACCAACTTTTATCACCCCATCCCCCCTCCATCACCACTCATCCACATCAGCCCCTCTCTCCTGCCCTACTCTATGTACAGCTCCCATGCTATCTTCAGTTTACTGCAGACTCTCAGCCCATCATATTCCAAAGCTTGTCATAATAAATCATGTCCTAATCCCAAAAACTATCTGCTCTTTCTCTTTTTACTGCTGCTCCTCTCAGGTGATATCTCTCCCAACCCTGGTCCGCCATCTGCTAACTTCAACCCCTCTCCCACCTCACACAGAAACCCCACTAACCTTATTAATATCACCTGCATACCTTCATCTCCCTCTTTTAATTGCGCTCTCTGGAATCCACGGTCTGTATGCAACAAACTTCCTTTCATTCACAATTACTTTCTTACCAACTCTCTTAACCTGCTGGCCCTCACAGAAACCTGGATCCAGGATTCAGACACTGCCTCCCCTGCTGCTATTTCTTACGGCGGCTTACACTTCTCTCACTCCCCTAGACCTGGGAACAGACGTGGCGGGGGAGTCGGCCTCCTCCTGTCCCCACAATGTACTTTCCTGGTCATTCCTCCAGCCCCATCACTCTCATTCCCTTCTTTTGAGGTCCATACCATTAGGCTATTCCATCCCCTCCCCCTCAAAGTAGCAGTGGTATACCGCCCCCCAGGGTCACCCACCCAGTTCCTCGACCATTTCTCCGCCTGGCTCCCGCATTTCATGTCCTCAGATTTACCAACCCTTATCCTGGGAGACTTTAACATTCCCATAAACAGCCCCATCTCCCCATCTGCATCCCAGCTCCTATCTCTAACTACCTCTCTTGGCCTATCACAGCTCTCAACCTCTAAGACACACGAAAACGGTAACACCCTTGACCTTGTCTTTACCCGGCTCTGCTCATCCTCCCCCTTGGATAACTCAACTCTACTCTCTGACCACAACATTCTTTCCTTCTCACTCACTAACCCTCGGCCAACACAGCCCAAGCCTACCTATCACACATCCAGAAATCTACAGGCCATTAACCCTCAAGCACTCACAGACTTCCTCATCTCATCTCTGTCCCCAATCTCTTCAATCTCCTGTCCAGATCAGGCAGTAAATCACTACAATGACTCTCTCAGAAGCTCCCTGGACCAAGTAGCGCCCCTCACCCGCAGAACCTCCAAACAGAGAACAAAACAGCCCTGGCTCACATCACAAACCCGATTCCTCCAGCGATGCTCCAGGAGTGCTGAACGCCTATGGAGGAAAACTCGCTCCCCAGGAGACTTCATCCACTATAAATTCATGCTCAAAACCTACAACTCTGCCCTTCACCTTGCCAAACAGACCTACTTCACCACCCTGGTCTCCTCACTATCCAACAATCCAAAAAAACTCTTTGACACCTTTCACTCTCTCCTCAGTCCTAAAGTGCAGGCCCCCATCACTGACCTCTGTGCTGATGACCTGGCTTCCTACTTCATGGATAAAATAGACAACATCCGCCAGGAAATCAGCTCTCAGCCTCCTAGCACTGCCACCCCCATTCTTCCTCACATCCCCTCCGGTTCACTTTCCACATTTGACCCAGTCACAGAAGAAGAAGTCTCCAGGCTCCTATCTTCCTCTCGTCCCACCACATGCACTACCGACCCCATTCCCTCACACCTGCTCCAGTCCCTCTCTCCAGTCGTCACCACTCATCTAACCAAAATCTTCAATCTCTCCCTTTCTTCTGGCATTTTCCCCTCCTCCTTCAAACACTCGATCATTACTCCATTATTAAAGAAAACCACTCTCGACCCAACCTGCACAAATAACTACAGACCAGTCTCCAATCTCCCCTTCATCTCTAAACTCTTGGAGCGCCTGGTCTATTCCCGCCTCACCCGTTACCTCTCCGCTCACTCTCTTCTAGATCCATTACAGTCTGGTTTCCGCCCCCTTCACTCCACAGAAACTGCCCTCATCAAAGTGACCAATGACCTTCTGACAGCAAAACGTAATGGTGACCACTCTCTGCTTATTCTCCTTGATCTCTCTGCAGCTTTTGACACTGTCGACCATCAGCTCCTACTCTCTATGCTGCACTCCATTGGCATAAAGGACACTGCTCTCTCCTGGCTCTCCTCCTATCTTTCTGACCGCTCTTTCAGTGTATCTTTTGCTGGCTCCACTTCCCCCCCTCTTACCCTCACTATTGGGGTCCCTCAGGGTTCAGTCCTTGGCCCTCTCCTCTTCTCTCTCTACACGGCCCCGATTGGACAGACCATCAGCAGATTTGGCTTCCAGTACCATCTTTATGCTGATGACACTCAACTATACACTTCAGCCCCTGACCTTACCCCTGCGGTAGTAAAGAACACCAATGACTGTCTAGCTGCAGTTTCCAATATCATGTCCACTCTCTATTTGAAACTAAACCTTTCCAAAACTGAACTTCTTCTGCTCCCCCCATCCACTAACCTCCCTAAATCGGACATCTCTCTCTCAGTGTGCGGTACCATGATAACGCCTAGACAGCAGGCTCGCTGTCTGGGTGTTATATTTGACACCGATCTCTCCTTCTCCTGCCACACGCAATCTCTTGTCCGCTCCTGTCGCTTACACCTGAAGAATATCTCTAGAGTCCGCCCCTTTCTCACCCTGGAAACAACAAAAACCCTCACCGTGGCCCTAATCCATTCCCGCCTTGACTATTGCAACTCTCTATTAAGCGGCCTCCCCCTCACCAGACTTTCTCCTCTCCAGTCCATCCTTAATGCAGCAGCCAGGATCACCCATCTGGCCAATCGTTACTCAGATGCCTCTGCTCTGTGCCAGTCATTGCACTGGCTGCCCGTATACTACAGGATCAAATTCAAATTGCTTGTTCTCACCCACAAAGCTCTTCACAGTGCAGCTCCCCCCTACCTCTCCTCCCTCATCTCTGTCTATCACCCCACCCGCTCTCTACGTTCCTCAAATGACCTTCAACTAACATCTGCACTAATCCGATCCTCCCACTCCCGGCTCCAAGACTTTTCCAGAGCTGCACCAAACCTCTGGAATGCTTTACCCAAAGAAATCAGGACTATCCACAACTTGCATGGCTTCAGACGATCCCTAAAGACGCATCTTTTTAAGGCGGCCTATCATACTCCCTAACATGTCCATTGTACTGTAGACCGTGAATGGGCTATCCTCTGGACATTATTCTTCTACAAACTCCACCAAACCATAAAGGTCTACACAGACTGATGACCATTCATGTAAGCTTAGCCCTATACCCCATTTCCTCAAGATGCCTGGACCACCAGTGCAATAAGCCCCGGCACCTTGTACAACCCCTATCCCGTTGTAGATTGTAAGCTCTTTTGAGCAGGGTCACCTTCATTTCTTGCTTTATTTATTGTATTTTTTTTTTTCCACATTGATTCTATGCCTATTGTTTTTGTATCCAATGATTGTACTTTATTTGTTCTCTATTGTAATTACTTACTGTATATTTTCTGTACGCTAACCCTACATTGTAAAGCGCTGCGGAATATGTTGGCGCTATATAAATAAAGCTTTATTATTATTATTATTATTATTATATAACATGATGAGAGACATTAATGCATAATGAAGGGGAAGAGGAGTCAATTTGTGAGTCTTTAGAGGATTTAGAAAGCTACATGAGGCCCATTTATCTGACCAACGTGTGCGTGGGGAAGGGGGGAGGGAAGAGGGGGGAAGAAGCAAGGTCTAATTTTCGCACCGGGGTCCGCCAGACTCTGGTGATGCCACTATAGTAACAAGTCTTTTTGTGCTCTCCTTTAGGAGAACCTGAATCTGTAATCACCAGCAGAGGGGAGCATAGTACAGGGACACCACAGGTATTATTGTTGGAAATGACTCCAATGAATAATCAGCTCCGTGTCAATGAAGGTTTTCAGTTGAATTTCTTTTTAAAGAGGGTTCCTCCTTTCTCGATAAATCTGGTTTAGTAAATGATCTTGTTCTCCATGAAATAATAGTTTCTGGGAAATCTATTGTTGTAATTCTGACTCTGAGAGCTTCCTCTGTGATCCTTTCCATAAATGTAAATAAATTGACAACTAGGTGTTACTGACTCACAGTAGCCGGGTTCTCAGGCCTCAGGCGCTGGCTGCGGTCACGGTTTGGTGCCTGAGGCTGTACGGGCCCGGTGGTCAATGCACGGTTAAGTACGAATAAAGTCTTGTTTCGTGACGCCACCTGTGGGTGTCCGGTGATGGCACCAGCGCTGCTTGGACCTCCGGGGGATGTGCAGCAGCTAGATGGAACCGCTCCCCACAGGACGAGCAATAGTCCCCGGGGTCAGGAGCTACACTGGTGGAATACGGCAGCTCAGTTGATTTGGTAGGTGAATAACTTAGCAATAGTTCAGAAAGAATGCTCAGACACAGTGCTCCTCTGCATGAGTTTTTACTTTGTTCTTTCGAGGTCAACAGGTACACAGTATAACAGTCTCGAACCTTCAGGTAGTGGACCGGGTGGTCCCTGTGATGAACCGTTTTCCCTCCAAGACTCCACAGTGTCCTCCTTAATCTAACTGTCCCTTGTTACTCTTCGCTGCTTTCGTGCACCAGGTCAGGATACTGAGGAACCTCTGTTGAGGACCCGAGGCTAGGCCTATCGACTGCCGATGGGTCCCCTGAACCCCAATGGTGGGTACCCCTCCTGGCACAGCTGCGGTGATGGTGGTGTTGTTGTGATGCGCTCCTTAAAAGCCCTCTATCACGCCGGTTCTGTAGCGCAGCGGTGGACGTCTGCACTGCCTCGGAGCTGGTACTCCGGGTGGACTGGGCTCGGGTCGACTTTTTACCCGTTACTTGTTACTTGGTTTACTTGGCCCCTTTCGCTTCTGGGTCACTACTTGTCGGTGCCCTCCCTGTTAGTAGTCTTGTCAGGACTCCTTCCTTGTACTTGTCTCTCCCACTTACTAACTCTTTTCTGCTCTTTCCCCACACTGTACATCTCACTCTCCTCCCACCAGGACCTGATTGGTCCTCTGCCTCTAGATGTTGCATGTGGTGTATGGAGTCTTGGGGTTAACATGTTCATCACTGAGACGGAGAATACTGCACCTTCAGTCAGCGGTGCAGTACCCTCCTGTAACGCACTCGTTGCGGGGTGCCACATTACCATTCACCCTTAACAAAGTGGAAAAGGTATGTATTGAGCCAGGTGTCAATTTCTGAAAAGGAGGTATAACAGAGGAGCTGCACACTGTAGAGTTATAACAAAATATAATCCATAATTATTTATGTACTGATACAGGCAAAGCAAGGGAAGGGACAGGCCGTCTTTGTATAATGCCAGGTGAAAATAGATTTAGGGACTAACATTAGTCTTGTCTGAATGATCAAGAGGAGGATCAGCATCTGGATCTTCCACAAAGATCAGAACTAGCTGCAGCGGACACATGCTGACTTGCTATGGACAGCATGCATTAGGCACTGGCTGTATAATCTCAGTCAGGTATGTTTGACTCTGAAACACTGCAGTGTTTCACCGATTAACCTACTTTAAAAGCATGTAGAGGTACATAGAGATAAATCTGTGCATAGCAGTGTATGTCTATGTTACTGTGCTCTTGAGGTGTAAAAATAATCAGATTGTTTAATTCCTATAACATTACTTAAAAATCTAATATATAAAGCTGAGTGTATATATGTGTTTGTATTCATTATAGCTCTGCCCCTCCAGGTAGCCCTGCTCCTCATAGCTCTATCCGTCCACATTGCCCACCCCCTCATAGCTCTGCCCCTTCATGTAACTCCACCCCCTTCACAGCTTTGGCTCCTTTATAGCCTGCCCCTTCATGGATGTATGTGTATATGTATGTATAGCTCCGCCCCTGTTCAAGAGTTGGAATTGCCAAAAATCTGTTCATCTTTGCACCGAAAGTGAAAACCAAGAATGTAATTTATCAAAAGGCTCTTGAATGAGTTGCAGATAAAATACCATACATTACTTAGGTAATCATTTACTTAATTTGTGTTGCAAATCTGTTGTGTTGAATATATGATGTGAAATGGTTTTATGTGCACAATAATCATTCTATAATGTCACAACTAAGCACTAACAGGAGGAGTGGAGTCATGTGCATCCATAAAAGGGGTGGGGCTATGTGGGGGTGGAGCTATGAAAGGGCATGGCTATGTGTCTCCAAACAAGCACACGTATATAGTGCATCCATGAAAGGGGTGGGGCTATGTGAAGGGGTGGAGTTATTGTGCCACCCCTGCAGATCCAGTCGGAACAGAGATACTGTGCCCCATATAGAGGTGTAGTACCCCACTCTCAGGTAATGGAGGGGGCACTGACGGGTATCCAGGCACCCAGACACCACACACTGCTCCAGGTCGGGGTCAAGGCGATATTGCTCCTATGGGAAAGTACAGTCCCTGATCCTGTCTGGAAGGGAGGAAGTGGGGTAGTGGGGTTGGGCAGAGAGTCGAGTTTAGGGGAGCACCCGGGTAGGAGTGAAGTCAGGGAGGACACATGTAGGTGACGTGGGACACGTAACGGACAGTATACAGGGGACGATAGAAACATCTGGAGTTAGTTGGTAGTTGGTGGAGAGTAGCTGGCAGAAGCCTGTGAGGGCAGAGTATCTGTCAAGTTGGAGGGTAACATCTGGAAAGAGAAAGACCTGAGAGGGAGAGAGAACGAGGGAGCTCCAGAAGACAGAAGGGGTCCCAGGGGACCGGGTAGTGAGCAATCCACTCGGGGACGCCCGCATCCACAGCAACTGTAAACGTATACAGGGACCACACCGCAGAAAGGGTACCGGGCCCCAGACTAGTGGAGAACAACCAGGGTCAGCTAGCAACTCGGAGGCTGCAGTATTTCTAAGTCCCGCAGCCGAGACAGCGCACATCCACTGAAAAGGTGTCCACATAGGGTTCAGCGACAGACGAAGTAGTAACCCTAAGAAGGACCCGGTTCGGGGCACTGTGTGAGTGAGGCGCAGGGCAGGAGGGCGAAGCAAGCGCCGAAGAAAAGCTGACCGTGAAAGGACAGTAGCAAGGGGTACCGATTTGTGCCACCACTTTACTCGGGAGTTAGTTGGATCCAATACTTCATCTCCAAGAACTCAGCACTCCGCAGGTTGTTGCAACGGTGATGACTGCTGTGACTGGGAACGACAATGCTGTGAGTAAATATCTTGAGATTGCATGCTGCTGTGTCTGTAATTTTCTTGTTGTGCTTCTGTGCTGGAACACCAGTACCAACTCACTGATAACATCTGCTGCCATGGGGGGTCGGCCCTACCCGTGGAGGGCTTACTATCAAGCTGCCTTATCACTAACCCCCTTAGAGAATCAGAGGAACTGTAGAGCAGCGGCCACCATTAAAAGCCACAACCCGTGGGTGTCGTTATGTAAATTAGAATTCCCAAGTCTGGTAACCCGATCCCAAGAAAAAGTGAATTTTTTCTGGTTGTTTGTTCCAGCATCGCAGCTAGCACCAGTTCACACTATATCTTGAGTGCTGTGATGAGATGGTGTCCATCCACTTAGAAGTGGGATAAGGAGGACAAGGAGGACAAGGATGTCAGCGTAGGACTCATCAGATCTGGGGTCACCGTGGAGTGGTTGATGAGCAAACAGATATTGGCCAATATATGTACCAAGAACCCCAGCAAATAAAAAGATAAGAATATTGAGTTTTTTTTTAAAATATACGGTAAGTTTAATTTTTTCCTCATATATAAACCGCTTATTAGCATGCGTACATTTTTGGTAGTAGCTGCAGTGAATTTTTTCTGGTTGTTTGTTCCAGCATCGCATTATATATACACACCAGCATGAGGGACATATACAGTGGGTATATGAAAGTATTCAGAACCCTTTAAAGTTTTCACTCTTTGTTTCATTGCAGCCATTTGGTAAATTCAAAAAAGTTCATTTTTTCTCATTAATGTACACTCTGCACCCCATCTTCCCTGAAAAAAACAGAAATGTAGAAATTTTGCAAATTTATTAGAAAAGAAAATGTCACATGGTCATAAGTATTCAGACCCTTTGCTCAGTATTGAGAATTTGCACTTTTTGAGCTTGTACAGCCATGAGTCTTCTTGGGAATGATGCAACCAGTTTTTCACACCTGGATTTGGGGCTCCTCTGCCATTCTTCCTTGTAGATCCTCTCCAGTTACGTCAGGTTGGATGGTGAATGTTGGTGGACAGCCATTTTCAGGTCTCTCCAGAGATGCTCAATTGGGTTTAGGTCTCTGGCTGGGCCAGTCAGGAATGGTCACAGAGTTGTTCTGAAGCCACTACCTTGTTATTTTAGCTGTGTGCTTAGGGTCATTGTCTTGATGAAAGGTGAACCTTCGGCCAAGTCTGAGGTCCAGAGCACTCTGGAAGAGGTTTTCATCTAAGATATCTCTGTACTTGGCCACATTCATGTTTCATTCATTTGCAATCAGTCATCCTGTCCCTGAAGCTGAAAAACACCCCCACAGCATGTTGCTGCCACCACCATGTTTCACTGTTGGGATTGTATTGGGCAGGTGATGAGCAGTGCCTGGTTTTCTACACACATACCACTTAGAATTATCACCAAAAAGTTTTCTCTTTGTCTCATTAGACTAGAGAATCTTATTTCTCATAGCCTAGGAGTCCTTCATGTGTTTTCTTGCAACCTGTATGCGGGCTGTCATGTGTTGCACTGAGGAGAGGCTTCTGTCGGGCCACTCTGCCATAAAGGCCTAACTGGTGGAGGGTTGCAGTGATAGTTGACCTTGTGGAATTTTCTCCCATCTCTCTACTGCATCTCTCCAACTCAGCCACAGAGCTCTTGGGATTCTTCTTTACCTCTCTCACCAAGACTCTTCTCCTATGATTGTTCAGTTTGGCTGGACAGCCAGGTCTAATAAGACTTCTGGTGGACCCAAACTTCTGCCAATTAAGGATTATGGAGGCCACTGTGCTCTTAGTGACCTTGAGTACTGCAGAAATTCTTTTGTAACCTTGGCCAGATCTGTTCCTTGCCACAATTCTGTTTCTGAGCTGCTTGGGCAGTTCCTTTGACCTCATGATCCTCATTTGGTCTGACATGCACTGTGAGCTGTGAGGTATTTTATAGACAGGTGTGTACCTTTCCAAATCAAGTCCTATCAGTTTAATTAAACACAGCTGAACTCAATGAAAGAGTAGAACCATCTCAAGAAGGAGCCCAAGGAAATGGACAGCATGTGACTTAAATATGAGTGTCTGAGCAAAGGGTCTGAATACTTATGACCATGTGATATTTAAGTTTTTCTTTTTGTAATAGATTTGCAAAAATTTCTACATTTCTGTTTTTCACTCTTTGGTTCATTGCAGCCACCAAATGGCTGCACTGAAACAAAGAGTGAAAAATTTAAAGGGGTCTGAATACTTTCCGTACCCACTGTATATGTTTAGTAAGACAGACACTGTCATTATAAGACGGATCCCATTTAACATTTAAAAAAATATATATTTTTTCCTTCACCAAATTTGGGGGTGCGTCCTATAATTTGGTGCATCTTATAAAGCGAAAAAATACGGTAAATGCCGAGTTTCTTCTGATGGTTTGGTTTTTTTTGCAAATATATTCTGCTTTGTTTCCTGTCTATGCAAAGTGAATGTGATTTCATAAAAACTTCACCCATTGTGCATCTAAAGATGCCGTGAACTGGGCAGTGCGGGGATTTTCTTTGTACTGTAGCATATAAAAAACTGCAGTTATTTTTTTAAGTGCAGAATCAAAGCTTAAAAAAGCAGGTTCACATCAGGTTCATCAAAAATGCATCAGATAAGGAGAAAAATGCATAAAAAAGCAGCAATAATCAGAAGAGGCTATTATAGTGTAGTTTATGGCAGACACCTGGAGAAAACAAAAAACACAGTCTTTATCCAACATGTGAACACGGCTTTACAAACACGAAAAAGAAATGTTACAATAATGAATCTACATAAACATGAGAAAGTTCTGGCTGCTATAAGTATGAATGAACAAACAAAAGATAAATCCACAGGACCCAAGTAGAAATGATCAAGACATGCAGATGACATCACACCAGTCCTGGATAATCAAAAGCCATCGGGGACACTAAAAGGTAAGGGATTCACGGCTACCCATCCAGCCATTAAGTACCACTGACCTGAGTGCTTGAATCAATCCGCTCAACTCTAGTCTCAACCATCCTGGATACAGTGGACAGTCCGAGATTTAAGTGTATGCCCTGGAGTCTTTTGAATGTCCCTCACTGCCACCGCCCCTCTGACATCTCCTCCTACCAGGGTTGACAGAAATGGCAAATGGGTGCAGTTTGGAGTCTGGGTGGGGGTGAGGTCAAAATTTGTAATTTCCCTCATAGCATTATTTGTTCCACTTTCTGTTCTTCCAAAGCTGGGAGATATGTGTGGTGCCCCTACGGTCTGGCTGCCACAAATGGTATTTCTTTAATATCTTGTAATGCCATGTCTGGCAAGAATTAGAGCTCCATATGCTGTAAGTCTGAAGCATCCATCTCAGCCTGAACTCCAACTAGGAAGCTGAGCATTGAAAAGGCTTTATTTGGGCATGTGTCTCAGTCTCTGATTGGAGGGAGGGGTTAGCCGAGTCGTAAGGCTGGGTAGGCAAAGGAGAAGGTTCAGTCAGGAGAGTGCCAGACGGCTGCTTTAAAGAACCAGCTGCAAGACAGGGCACCAGGCCCTAGGCTACTTAGACTCAGAGGGCCTAGTAGAAGAAACTGGAGGCTAGTAAGTTTTATGCTCACTAGCAACTTAAGTGGGACCTCCTGAGACGGTTATAGTACATAGGATCAGTGAACTGCACTGAATGGAGCATGGATATCCACAGGATCTACACTACTAGCTTGGTTGGGGGTCATGCACAGAATTAAAAAGGGAGTACAGGACAGCAGGAAGACACTTGGAAGCCTACAAACTGAGAGAATTCAGCAGGAAGGCCACTATACCCACCCAGCAGAGCGGACTACAGTTCTTCCAGTCTGGCCAGACCATGTACCCAGTAACCTCTGTATACCCTAGACCTGCTTGAACATCTGCAGTAAAAGGTAAAAGCAACACGACTGACTCTTTGTGCCTCCTTTCTCCACTGCACCCACTACCACTACCCTCATCATTCCCTGGGATCCAGTTCTGGTTGGAAAGGGTTTAACATCTGCACTGCTGTCACCATCTACCTCCCAGGGATCATCTGCAGTACCAGCCACATCTGACTGATTATCCCAACTGGCGTCACAAACGTATTATTTTTCTTTTGTTTATTTCTCCATTTTCCAACTCTCTTTTCAATATGAGTCAGGGCCCCAGCTGCTGAGCCTGGCCACCACTGTGATATTGCAAATAGTGCTCAGCAGTCTGAGTATCCCAGCCCTTATCGCTCCACATACGCAGGTTCTTCTGGGGAAATAGTTTGTTGGCTGCTCTTCTGTTCATCACAGGGAACCCAGCAATGAGTATACAAAGAGGAGGGTCGGGGGGAATTCATCAAAACTATCATTTTATGTCAGTTAGAATAAAGCCTGCTAGAGTAAAATGTGCCAGATTCATAAGCAGGGCTCTTAATGTATTTGGCACATCTTTCAGGCTGTCCATGATGAAGAATCCGAAAAGTGCTTCAGTTATGAGCTAGAGTAAATTTCTGCTATAATATACGCCAACCAAGCGCTGCCAACCACTCACAGTGATCTTCCATGGCAGGTTCCGATGTGCTGCAGCTCATCGGAACCTGTCACAAGCGATTGGACTGTGCAGCAGTGTGGCGCCCTACGAGGCAGTGTAAAATAAAGAATTAATAAAAAAATAAAGTTTTTAAAAACATGATAACCCCCCCCCCCACAAAAGTTCAAATCACCCCCCTTTTCCCCCATTCCAGCCCTCCTCCTCTGAGCCCCCCTCTTTTCTTTTTTTTTTCACTCTCCCCCTTTTCTATATCCACCTCTCTCTTTGTTACACTTGCTTTGTTCGCACGTTAAGCGTTATACATAGCACTCTCGTGTGCATCTTTAACAGTTAGGGTGGAAACACACTATCCTACTTGCATGCGAGTGTGATGCTGCACAAAAACACAAGCAGCTGACACTCCCGTCCAGAGAGGGAGAGGCCGTTCAAGATCACTGATCTGAGTCTCGTCCAAGAGACTCGCATGTAAGGAGGATATTGTGTTTCCAGCCTTAAGATTAACCTTGTTGGTGTCTCAAAGGCTTTTCTGTCCTAATTTACAGTACCAAACCCATGATTGGACCAAAGTGTTATTTGTCTTGTTGCTATTTCACCATCTGTAACTGCTGTTGCAGCCTTTGAAAATCTGTACGTACATAGCATTTTCCAAGGTGACAGGTTCACTTTAAAGCTTGCCGCCCAAAATATGATGACCCTAAATCACAATCGTCACACTACCCAACACAACAGGAGCTAAAATGATACATTTCGGTGACATTTAACTGAAGTCTCCATTATGAAAATGAATGAGAAGCTGGCACAGCTCTGCCGCTTTATTAATGCTGTTGAAAAAAAATAGACAAGTTTTACAAACACTTTTTCTCTGCCTTTGAACAGTATTCCAGTTATTACAGGCTGATTTCTTCATTTACATCCATAACAGACAATGGGTTAGCTTTATCTCAAAGTCAAAACATGTCACCTTATAAATTTTCTTTTATCCAAACACCCACTATGAACTGCTTTCTATTGCCAAAAACTGCAGGATTTTTAGCTTCACTTTATACTGGAGAAGAAAAAAGAACATGACTCAAAGTCATTGCAAAATTGATGGCAGAAAGTGTATTAAGAGAGAATGTGTGCGCCTCTCTCTGGAGGACACAGTGCAATCACATACATTGACAGCCCAATGATTTTAAGGGAACTGTGATGAACCGCACCTCGCAGCCCCACACTGATGTCTCTAATTCGTCGGTACCACGCTATACGGTCTCGTCACTTCTGCCAACATGTGACGTTCCGCACCCCCTGTGGGTACCTAAGGTCAGCTTGGCACTATTTTACACAGACATCCCCTGTCCGCTTGGGCACAGGGAACGAGAGATGATCCATGCAAACTTCGGCATGGCACCACACTCGCTCACTACCCTGACAGGCTGAGAGACCCTTTACACAAACTCCAGTAAAATAAGAGTCCTGCCAGCCCAGGAGAACTGTCACCAGTTCCTTGTTAGATATAAACCAGGTCCCTTAGCAGAATTATATCGGGCAAGAAGCCAGCCCTCTGAAGCATGTAATGTTAAACCAAGAACACAAACGTGTGAATTCGTAGATCGAGATAAAAGAGCAATTCAGGATTAAGTTATATATTTAATCGCCTTAAGGGCGCTCAAGTCAAAACACTATTTACATTATGGACATACAGATCATGGCCAGATATGCAAATACAGGTGGTAATACATAAGGTATAACCATATATACATACATCAGTTACCCATTTCATTGTTGAGCCTTGATTGCTAACTCACATGGGAGGTGACATGGATAGGGCCAGGGGCTTCCGGTTACTTACAACACATTCATTATACAGTACAACGTAACCTCCCTGCAAGTGAACAGCTAAGAAATATGGTGGGAATCTTTTAACCCCAAACACTTGATGACCTCATGTGGGGGCTATCTGTTAGATGGGCTCAAAACTACAGAGAATTATGAAACCCCAGCTTCCACATATCTTCACACCTGAGTCTTTCAGGCGAGAGATATGTCATCTTTCCTATTATAAATTTACCTGTTCACGGGAAACATGATGTGTGAACTGTCTTCCAGCTGCTAGATATTAATTTGAGGCTGCCAGGTACATTGCACAGTTTAATGGAAAATATGTATATGTTCCTTCCAATATCCCAAGGATTAAAATAGGCCTGCTACATTTGTGTCAGCTATGCACCCCTCAATATTTCTAACTTTCCACTGGAGTCTGCCTGTCTACTAATCTTTCTTGATCCATTCCAAGGAAATGCACTTACCCACCCCTGAGTACACAATTCCAGTCATTCTGTCTCCCTGAGAACAAACCTTTCCTTCACTTAATTACTTTTCTCACCCCACTATTTGTAATTGAAGCTATTTATTGGTCGATGGAGGCATCCTGTTTCAGACTCCTATGCTGAATAAAGCTGCTTTCACACTAAGATCTTTGAGGATCCGTGGCTGTCCATTGTAAAATGGACAGCCACAGATCCGATTTGGCCCCCATGTATGCTGCTCCGATTTTGGACACAGTGGACCAAATCAGACACAATCGGATCCATCACGATCCACGGCCATTAACATGGGGCCCATGGAGTACAGGTCCGGAAAAATATCGGATAATTTCCCAGATCATGCTCAGTACACTAAAACTGCTCTTTGCCTGTTTAATGTCACTTCCGCAATGTATATACATACATTGCAGAAGTATAATTAACTAACAAAAGGTTAAAAATAAAAAAAACATCCTCACCTCTCCGGCATGTGTCCCGCGCCGTCTAGCTTAAGGGGAGGGCGGGAGATTTTAACCGCTCAGCTGATGCCGTTGTTCTGTTCTCACTAAATGGGCCGGGGCTCATGAATTTAAACAGACAGCTAAACCTTTATACTGAGTCCAATGAGAAGACTGTGGTGAAGTCTGTGCTTTTATTGAACGTTGCAGTATGTTTGTATATGGTAAAACTGGAAACAATGAGAATACAGAACAATCAGTACATAGTACAGCAGAACACACATTATACATGGATATACAATATGCATGAACTAGTAACTAATCTAGACTATAACTGGATGAGCCAGGCTAAAACTAGAGCAGAAAACAACTAAAGAAGGCATGAATACATACCGGCAATGCAATCGCATGGGAACAGTAATGCTGAGTGTCTTCCTTCCAGAAATGAAAGTAAAAATGGGGGCTGAGCTACCAAATGCATTGCAAGAGGGAGGAGAATTAGACATAGAGATTAAATAGACTGCAAACATAGCATTGGCCGGTAGAGGGAGCCTGAAACACTGCATATGAGATAAAACTCATTAACAATCTACAGCTAAACTATTTAATAACATCACGCAAAACAAACATTGGAGATGAATTAGGCGTTGGAGACAGAACACTCCCCGTCTGGCATCACCAGATGTTACTATCTCTGTCTTCTGAGGGTAACAGCAGGACCAGTTCAGATACCGGTCTGAGAAATGTCTTAGGTTCATTTCCCTTAGTCATTCTTAGTCCGACCTTGCGGACATTACCGTCATTGCTCGGGAATGTTGCAGTAACTAGACACAAGTGGCCACTGGTTCCGGTGTACTTGAGAGTCTTTCACAAGAACAAGGTCACCTATGTTCAGATTGGGACAAGTAGATTGCCACTTTGTCCGTGGCTGCAGGGTAGACAGATATTGTTTGCGCTATCTGTCCCAGAAAGTATTCGCAAGACTTTGTACCTGTCTCCATTGGCGCTTGTAGAGGTCCATGGCATCGAATCCTCCTGGAGGAGCACTGGACAGTCCTGTTTTCTGGGTAAGGAGGGTAGCTGGAGTCAATAACAAGGGCTCCTCAGGGTCGTTGGAAATTGGAACTAAGGGTATTGCAGACTAGACCAATCATCCGTTCCCAAGATCCTCCCATATGCGAAGAGTGAGGTGGGTTGAATGACCATGTGCAACTTTCGTCACTGAGGAATCTCTCAAGGGTCTTGTAGTCCAGATTTGAAGGTATTCCCAATTCCTTTGCTGCACCAACGAAGTTGGTACCTCTGTCTGACCGTATATGCTTGATAGGACCACGGATAGCGATAAAACATCTTAGAGCGTTGATGAAGCTTGACGTGTCGAGGGACTCAACGCTTGACGTGTCGAGCCCAACGCTTACTATTAGCTTGGCCGCCTCTCGTCTGTCGTGTCACAACTGACCACGGGCCAAATACATCGAGACCAACACTGGTAAGACCAACACATTTAAAGATGACACTACTGATGAGCTTCTTTGCACCGACGTTCCACAGACCGGCAGTTCTGATGGCTCCTTCTGTAAACAGTCTGCCTTGGTGCGTCACCAAATTGTGGTAGTGTTGTACGGTCAAGTAGGCAACATGACATTTTCTGGGAAGTATAAGAGGGAATTTCTCCACAAACTCCATTTTAGCTTCTTTCAGTCGGCCTCCTACACTCAGCAGGCCGCTGATGTTGATGAATGGGTCAAGTTTTCTCAATACGCTGCTCGCTGGTATTGGAACTTTGTTAGTAAGACATTGGATTTCTGTAAGGTAGGTTTCTCTTTGAACAGTAAGGATGATGTGGTTTTTAGAGAAGTCCAAGTCGAAGGTAATGTAGGTATTTTTACAAATATGCCGGCCTTTACATTCTCCTGTATCATAAGTTCTGGGAGTTCTGAAGGAGCGAGCTATGTAGCTCAAGCCGGTAATGGCCCGAACGAGTGACTTCCACCTTGAGAATTTGACGACTCTGTGAGATCCAAGCTGGGTAGCAGAAGTCTTTGTATGAAGTGTAGAAACCTGAGGGTTGATTTCAGCATCTGTGTCCTCTCCTACTAGTTCAAAGGTGTCTGGAAGGTGTTCTTCAACATATAATAGGTTTGGTCCTGAAAGCCACGTTGTACTTTGTAGCTGACTTCTGTTAACTGCCCTGGTTGAATGTGCAAGCTTGGTCTTCCCCATAACAAACCCAATGTGGCTCTGACATTTGGAGTCTTTAAGGTAGGCAACAGCAGCGATTGCTTTGACAGAAGCATCCGCGAATATGTACAGTTTTTGGCTTTGGATTTCTGTTGACGGTACAGGGGTGTATGGTCTTGGCACGTTCAGGTTGGAGAGGGTAGCTAACGAGTTCTTCCATCCTTCCCACTAGATTCTCTTATTGGGTGGCAGAGGTGCATCCCAGTCAGATGTTTCCCTAGTTAAGTCTCTTAGTAAGGCCTTGCCTTGTATTGTGACAGGGGCTGCGAAACCCAGGGGATCGTACAGACTGTTGATGGTAGACAGAACACCTTTACCAGTAAAAGGCTTTTCTCCTGTGCTGACTTGAAAGGTGAAAGCATCTGATTGTAGATTCCAGAGAAGCCCGAGGCTACGTTGAATTGGTGCAGGGTCTGACCCCAAGTCCAGGTCTCTGAGGCTGAGGCTGTTACAAGGTTGAAACAGAGATGGGCATCCTTCTTCCAGCGTACTTGTCAGCATGCTTGACACAGAAGAGGGGGCGTGCATGCGTTCCAGGCATACGCCTCCTATTATGACCCATCCTAGGTCTAGCCTTTGGGCATAGGGAGCATTGTGGGGTCTGTTGATATGACGTCTCACTTTATGCACCTGCAGGATATCTCTTCCCAACAGCAGGATTATCTGAGCCTGATGGTCTAGTTCCGGTATGAGGTGAGCTATGCGTTTTAAGTGAGCGTGGTGGGTTGCTACATCTGGCGTAGGAATTTCAGATCTCTTGTCTGGGATCTGGTTGCATTCAATGATCGTGGGTAGTGGTAAGCAGAATTGTCCATCTAAGGACTCGATTTGATAGTCAGTAGCTTTCCTGCCTGCTGTTGTCACAGTACCTGCACACGTCTTTAATGACGCCTATGCAGCTCTGGGTTTTGAGTGGCTTCTAGTGACTCTGCTTCTGCGATGGCGGCTGCAGCTTCCCTTTTCGCTACTAGATTTTCTAAGGCGGCATCCAGGCGTGCCTTCTCTAACTGTGACCTTCTGTCTTGGTCATCCAGGCGTGCCTTCTCTAACTTAAGTTGCATCTCTTGTTCAGCAAAGCTTGCTCGCATTTTGGCAGCTTCAGCATTTGCGCGGGCGATGGCAACCGCACTGCTGATGGATGTTGTCTTTGAGGAGGTAGAAGTAACGGATCTTGTCCTGTGTGATCTGTGGGACACGGTGTTCTGGGGAAGTTCTTGGCTGTGCAGAGATTGCTGTAGCTGTACAAAGTCTCTGTGTAGCCGGTAACTTGTATCCTACTATCTGGATGGCTGCTGTATCCCTGTTTCCCAGTAGGATGGCTGCCGTTTTACTGTTCTGTTCTCACTAAATGGGCCGGGGGCTCATGAGTTTAAACAGACAGCTAAACCTTTATACTGAGTCCAATGAGAAGACTGTGGTGAAGTCTGTGCTTTTATTGAACGTTGCAGTATGTTTGTATATGGTAAAACTGGAAACAATGAGAATACAGAACAATCAGTACATAGTACAGCAGAACACACATTATACATGGATATACAATATGCATGAACTAGTAACTAATCTAGACTATAACTGGATGAGCCAGGCTAAAACTAGAGCAGAATACAACTAAAGAAGGCATGAATACATACCGGCAATGAAATCGCATGGGAACAGTAATGCTGAGTGTCTTCCTTCCAGAAATGAAAGTAAAAATGGGGGCTGAGCTACCAAATGCATTGCAAGAGGGAGGAGAATTAGACATAGAGATTAAATAGACTGCAAACATAGCATTGGCCGCTAGAGGGAGCCTGAAACATTGCATATGAGATAAAACTCATTAACAATCTACAGCTAAACTATTTAATAACATTACGCAAAACAAACATTGGAGATGAATTAGGCGTTGGAGACAGAACAGCCGTCATATGACTGATCAGCTGATCAGATTGTCACATGAGCGCATCAGCGCCGTTTAAATCTCCCGTCCGCCGATCAGTTTTGGCAGGTGCGGAATTTAAACCACTCAGCTGATGCGCCAGTCATATAACCGATCAGCTGATCGGGTAGCCCCGCCAAGTCCTTAAGCCCGGGAGCTAGACGGCACGGGACACACGCCGGAGAGGAGAGGATGTTTTTTTTATTATTATTTTTAACCCTTAGTTTACTCCCGCAATGTATGCATATACAATGCGAAGTGAAAGTGCCGGGTTGCCTCGGGCTTTTTTGTGTCCAGATCTGTGAAATCACAGAAATGGCATCCGGAGGTCACCTCTGATGCAGTCCTTTCCTGTCTGTGGGGTCCTGCAAAAAGTAGGATCCCCACGGACAGGAAAAAGCACTATGTGAAAGCAGCCTAAGATGACATATAGGTGAATTTAGAGTTATCTTCCATATTCTTCACACTTCCCCATTTCAGAGACATATATAAGGATTTATGAGTTTTTCATGACATGAACTATGTCATATGTTATTTCTTACATGATGACGCTGAAATTAAACAATTTGTGTCATATTCAACCACAGATATTTAGTAATCGGGGGTCAACAGGTCACTCTTGAATTAGCTTTTCTCAGGGGACATTTCTGAAAGTGTCCATACATATATCTTTCAGTCAACAGATATTCCTTACAATCTCCCTATACACATGAATGTTTTTTTATTCTCTCAGTGAGATGTAAATTCACCAATAAAGAGCGGAGCTTTTGAATGCCAACATGCCTGATACATCTTTATTCTAATTTTGTGTTGTCACAGTGACAGCCTGGGAGATTGTGCAGATATCCCACCACTGCCACCAATTTGTCATGAACAGCACTCCACTGCCTCCAAGCATCAGGACAATACACAAATGACTGATGAATGATATATGAGGAAACAGCTGCTATCGCTATTAGGCCGCCAATTGGGTGCTTTCACAGTTAACGTATGGAATATACACACCTGATTTCAACACATGTAATATGTATATTGTATACAGTGTGGGCAATTTATATGGACGCACCTAAATAAAATGGAAATTGTTGGTGATATCAACTTCTGTGAATCTGTGAATTCTGTGAATGATTGGTGAATCATGTAGCAATTTCAGATATCCAGTGGCATTGAGGTTTACATTGATGTAGATCGGCCCCACTATCTGTGTACCCCATATACCACACCGTACCATCAATTTTTGTGTTCCAGCAGACTTGGAGGGATCTATCCACTGTGGGTTAGTGTCAGACCAATAGCGCTGCTTTTGTTTGTTAACTTCACCATTCACAAAAAAGTTTTCCTCATCCCTCATCTGTAGACAATTGTCTATGCTGTGAAGATACGAGATGTACAGCATCTGAAACAACGGATCCTGGAAGCCTGTGCTAGCATTTCTTCTGTGGTGTGGCTATCAGTGGGTCAAGAGTGGGAGAAGAGGGTTGTATTGACAATCCAACACAATGGGCAGCACTTTGAACACATTTTATAAATGGTCATAAACTTGTAAATAACTCATGAAAGAATAAAGTTACTTAAAACCAAGCACACCATTGTTTCTCTTATGAAATTCTCAATGAGATTGATGTGTCACATGACCCTCTTCCCATTGAAAAAAATTAAGTTGGATCCAAAATGTCCGACTTCAAAATGGCCGCCATGGCCACCACCCATCTGGAAGTTTTCCCCTCCCATATACTAATGTGCCACAAACAGGAAGTTGATATCACCAACCATTCCCATCTTATTTAGGTGCATCCCTATAAATGGCCCATCCTGTAGTTTTGTAGGTCACTTCTAAGCCCCACAATAGTCCAAGAAAAACATATCCTCCACCACCAATCATTTACACAGGTTAACTGGACATCCATTACTGGTAACGTTTAACCTCACATGTATTCAGGGATGAGGTTTATAGAGCAACAGGTACTAAGATATTGAATTTCATATATTTAATCTGGAAATTAGGCAGTGTTTAAAAATTTATAAAAAAAAGATGTTACAAAGGGGGCATACCAAAGGCAGGACTTCTGCCTAGCAACAGAGAAAATGCAATACATAGGACAGAAAATACACAATGATGTATTCCAATTCATGGGACATAACACCCACATACCCCCCATGGTAACCTCAGATAGGGATGGTCATGGGATGTGGTTCTGGTCTCCAGAAAATGATGGGATCCCCCAACTTTCAGAATATCTTCAGTCATGGAGTTCACAGGTGGAAGCTTTTAATGCCAGATTTCCTATCATGATTACCTTCCCATAGATAGGTAATATGATCAAATATATGGGCTGTGGAGTCCGGCATTGACCAGGCATAGTAACTAACTGTTCTTAGTTATGGAAGAAACCAGTGATGTCACAATAGAATGTAGCCTATAACATTCCGAGTCATGTCACTGTGTTTGTGTCTCCTGAGTTCTACTTGTGGATTTGAAATTTGATTCATTATATTGTGACATACACAAACAGGCATACATAAGCTCAGCTTTATATATTAGATATGGAAGGATATGAAGCTGCATTATGATATATGGAGGAAAATAAGTCTGCATTATACTATATAGCAAGTCTTGCCCTAAGGAGACGGGGCTCTGGGGGCAGACCTATGTATAGATGCGGGCTGTGATGTGGATGGGGCTATGTGGAGGGGGCAGGGTTATGTGGAGATGCGGCTGTGAAGTGGGTAGGGCTATGCAGAGATGTGGGCTGTGAAGTGGGAGGGGCTATGTAGAGGGGTCGTGGCTATATGGAGTGGGAAGGTTTATGTGGAGATGTGGCTGTGAAGGGGGTGGAGTTATGAAGTAGCCTGCTATGAAGTGTGCGTGGCTATGACACATACACACATACATACACTCAGCTTTATACAGTCATGGCCAAAAGTTTTGAGAATGACACCAAAATAATATTTTCACATGATCTGCTGCCCTCTGGTATTTATTTGTGTTTGTCTGATGTTTATATCACATACAGAAATATAATTGCAATCATATTATGAGGACCAAAAGGTTATATTGACAGTTAGAATGAGTTAATGCAGCAAGTCAATATTTGCAGTGTTGACCCTTCTTCTTCAGGACCTCTGCAATTCTCCCTGGCTGCTCTCAATCAACTTCTGGACCAAATCCTGACTGATAGCCGTCCATTCTTGCATAATCAATGCTTGCATTTTGCAAGAATTTGTTGGTTTTTGTTTGTCCATCCGTCTCTTGATGATTGACCACAAGTTCTCAATAGGATTAAGATCTGGGGAGTTTCCAGGCCATGGACCCAAAATCTCTATGTTTTGTTCCCTGAGCCATTTAGTTATCACCTTTGCTTTATGGCAAGGTGCTCCATCATGCTGGAAAAGGCATTGTTGGGCGCCAAACTGCTCTTGGACGGTTGGGAGAAGTTGCTCTTGGAGGACATTCTGGTACCATTCTTTATTCATGGCTGTGTTTTTAGGCAAGACTGTGAGTGAGCCGATTCCCTTGGCTGAGAAGCAACCCCACACATGAATGGTTTCAGGATGCTTTACAGTTGGCATGAGACAAGACTGGTGGTAGCGCTCACCTCTTCTTCTCCGAATAAGCTGTTTTCCAGATGTCCCAAACAATCGAAAAGGGGATTCATCAAAGAAAATGACTTTACCCCAGTCCTCAGCAGTCCACTCCCTGTACCTTTTGCAGAATATCAGTCGGTCCCTGATGTTTTTTCTGGAGAGAAGTGGCTTCTTTGCTGCCCTCCTTGAAACCAGGCCTTGCTCAAAGAGTCTCCGCCTCACAGTGCGTGCAGAAGCACTCACACCAGCCTGCTGCCATTCCTGAGCAAGCTCGGCACTGCTGGTAGTCCGATCCCGCAGCTGAAACAGCTTTAAGATACGGTCCTGGCGCTTGCTGGTCTTTCTTGGGCGACCTGGAGCCTTTTTAACAACAATGAAAGCTCTCTCCTTGAAGTTCTTGATGATGCGATAGATTGTTGACTGAGGTGCAATCTTTCTAGCTGCGATACTCTTCCCTGTTAGGCCATTTTTGTGCAGTGCAATGATGGCTGCACGTGTTTCTTTAGAGATAACCATGGTTAACTGAAGAGAAACAATGATACCAAGCACCAGCCTCCTTTTAAAGTGTCCAGTGGTGTCATTCTTACTTAATAATCTCTGATTGTTCGCCAGCCCTGTCCTCATCAACACCCACACCTGTGTTAATGGAACAGTCACTAAAACGATGTTAGCTGCTCCTTTTAAGGCAGGACTGCAATGATGTTGAAATGTGTTTTGGGGGTTAAAGTTCATTTTCTAGGCAAATATTGACTTAACAAGTAATTGCTGTTAAGTTGATCACTCTTTATGACATTCTGGAGTATATGCAAATTGCCATTAGAAAAACTGAAGCAGTAGACTGTTAAAATTAATATTTGTATCATTCTCAAAACTTTTGGCCATGACTGTATATTAGATATATATGGTCATCCATCTAGCAGATTTTAATTTGTAGCTCACAGGCCAGTCTAATAGTGATGAATGTTTATGCATTGTGATTTTCAGTTCATCACGACCCTGAAAATATATTTCCCAAAACTATTCCTGCCAAAAGAACCCATATATTCATAACTGTGTGTCAACTCTTATGCATATGGTTGCAGTCCTTTGAAGTCAAGTAAGGATATATGCAGATCCTTGACTTCATGTCCTGCTATCCTAGCTGAGCACATAGCCAGCCACACACAGACACACAGCCAGCCACACACAGACACACAGACAGTCACACACAGCTCAGCCAGCCACACACAACCTGCCACAGACACATAGCCAGCCAAAAAGCCAGCCACACACAGCCAGCCACACAGCCAGCCACACACAGCCACACAGCCAGCCACACATAGACACACAGACATAGCCAGCCACACACACACAGACAGCCACGCACAGCCAGCCACTCAGCCAGCCACACACACAGCCAGCCACACATAAACACACAGTTACAGCCAGCTACACAGCCACACACAGACACAGCCAGCCACACACAAACAGCCACACACAGACACACAGCCAGGCACACATAGACACACAGACATAGCCAGCCACACACACACACAGACAGCCACGCACAGCCAGCCACTCAGCCAGCCACACACACAGCCAGCCACACATAAACACACAGTCACAGCCAGCTACACAGCCACACACAGACACAGCCAGCCACACACAGACACAGCCAGCCACACACACACACCACTTACCACCATCAGCTGTTGTTCAAGTACTTACGGGGCCTGCAGAGGGGGTGGGGCCCAGAGGAGATTGACTGGAGATGGGGCCCACAGAAGAGGTGGGGGTGTGTGGCCCAGAGGAGATTGGAGCCCACCCCCTTACCTCTCCTCCGACCCTCTCCTGTCTGTCAATCTCCTTGTGCCTTGCCCCTCACCTGTCAGAGCAAAGCTGTCATGTGCCCCTGCTCACAGCTGATGTGTCGGCAACTTGCTGGTCCGGCCGCTACTGCTCCCCAGACCCAGCTATACCTGGTGGTGGTGGCGGCAGCAAAATGATTTCAAGCCGGCCTGTGGCCGGAGGAGTGGGTGCTGTAGCCTTGCCCACTCCACAACTACCGGCCAAGCGGGAGCAAGTTCCACTGCTCCTTCCTATCAGTGCGGATCTACTATTGTAGCTCCCCTCTGGTCAGTGTGCCACAGAAGGGTTACTACACCCAGATTAGCGTGTGTGATATCCCAGTGACAAGAGGATGTGATGTTAATCTGAGGCCCTCATCCCTGCATTCACACACCTGGAATAGGGGGACTAAATGGTTTAACTGTTTGCCTGGGAGACCCAGCCCCCGGTGGGAGGAACTTAGGTGAGTGGAAAAAGCGGAAAGAAGGGAGTGAGTCAGAACAGCCATGGAGAGAGACTGAGAAGGAAAGGAAAGCCTGGGGGAGACGAGGAGCGTCATGCTCACCTCAGGGGAAAGCGCAGAGAACGGACACCGGGTCCGAGACTGCGCAGGATCACACATTCCGGCAGTCAATAACGGAAGGTGGGGAATTCCAGATTTCCCAGCCACACAGTGTCAGGAGGCAAAGCAGCACATAGAGTTCAGCAACACTGACGCCCGAGAACAGGGTAGAGAAAGTGAAGGATTCGAGCTGCCTGTCATACGGCACACACATGAGAGAGAGGGCAAGCCGCTTAGCTTCAAGCAGCAGCAGAAGCCTACAAGTAAAAGCGAAGGAAGAGAAAGGACAGAGAGTGACTAAAGAAGGAACATTGCAGAGGGCCTCAGAGACATTGCATCCTCTAGTGACAACCCGACCCGCTACCCATAACTGTGCACCATGTGAACTGTTTGAGAGCTTCCGTGCCGAGTTGCCAAGCCGAGTTGCCAGTAAAGTACCCGTGCACAGCAAGAAAGCCTCCTTATTTCCACTACACTGCCCTGGGAACACCGCTCCTCCTGCAGGGAGCAACATCATCTTGCTGCCCATCCACCGTCCCCAGAGATCTGCTGGCAGCGCTAGTGCGTTCACCAGAAACTGCAGGTGGTGTCACGACAAAATCCCCTGTAAATAAACCCTTCCTTTTTGGACTGAACCCAGGCCACGGGACCGGGTCACGACCATCGTGATCCCAGAGAGACATCACCGGCCCGGCCCCGAGTACCCCATGGCCTGGGGGCACTTCACTATTATCCCTCTGGAGGATGAGTGTCTAGAAGGCAGCACATTGCCTGCATTTTGGGCACTCTGCATAATGAAGATAACAACATTTTCCCATTATCCTGACAGGCCGTGGATAACTCTCTTTCATCATCCTGACAGGCTATGGATTACATCTTTATTCAACTTTCTTACATCCTTACAGACTGTGGATAACACTTACCCATCATCCTGACAGGAAGGATATAACACTTTCTCATTATCATGACAGACAGGGGATAACAATTTTCCACAATCCTGACAAGCTGTGGGAAACAATTTCCTGTCATCGTGAAAGGCTGGGCATAATGCTTTTCTGCTATTCTGAAAGGTTGGTGATACCACTTTCCCATCATCCTGACAGGCTGTGGGTACCACTTTTCCAGCATCCTTACAGGCTGTGGTTACCTTTTTCCCATCATCTTGATAGATTATGTTAACACTTTTTGCATCACACTGATCGGCTATGGGTAGCACTTTCTCATCCTCCTGTAATACCTTAGGATTGGTGCTAATCATGGTGCAGCTAACACCACTTTTCTTGTAGTACCCATGCCTGTCTCCACCTCCATTAACAACGATTCTTACTCCTTTAAGGGGATCCTTAACAACCACACTCTGCAGCGTGACATGATTGAGTTCTCCTGCGCAATTAAACACATCATTCTGCAATACCTCAGCATCAGTGCTAATCATGGAGCAGCTACAACCGGTCATATTATAGTTTGTCGTGACACCGATGAGCTGCATGTGACTATGGTCCTCATGCCAGTCTTCACTGCCCTTAGAGTTAACCTGCACAATCAAACACATAATCATCATACACGTCTGTGGTGCCCCTGCGGATCCAGTCGCCACAGAGGTACAGCTCCCCACACCGATGTATAGTACCCCACTCGCGGGTAATAGAGGGAGCACTGACGGGTATCCAAACACCCAGACACCACACCCCGCTCTAGGTCTGGGTCAAGGCGAGATTGCTCCTAAGGAAGAGCACAGTCCCTGATCCTGTCTGGAAGGGAGGAACCAGGCTAGTGGGTTGGGCAGAGAGTAGAGTTTAGGGAAGCACCCGGGTAGGAGTGAAGTCAGGGAGGACACACATAGGTGAGGTGGGACACGTAACGGACAGTATAAAGGAGACGATAAAAACATCTACAGTGGAGTTAGATGGTAGTTGGTGGAGAGCAGCCGGCAGGAGCCTGTGTGGGTAGAGTGCCTGTCAAGTAGAAAGGTAACATCTGGAAAGAGAAAGTCCTGAGAGAGAGAGAATGAGCGTGCTCCAGAAGACAGAAAACCACGACTGTAAACGTGTGGAGGGACCGGGCCGCAGAAGGGGTACCGGGCCCCAGACTAGTGGAGAACAACCAGGCTCAACTAGCAACTCGGAGGCTGCGGTATCTCTAAGTTCCGCAGCCGAGACCGCGCACATCTGCTGAAAAGGTGGCCACATAGCGTTCAGGACAGATGAAGTAGTAACCCTAAGAAGGTCCCGCGGTCACCGACTCGGGGCACTGTGTCAGCGAAGCGCAGGGCAAAAGGGTGAAGCAAGTGTAGAAGCAGAGTTGAACATGAAAGGACAGAAGCAAGAGGTACGGTTTGTGCAATCACCTTTACTCTGGAGTTAGTTGGATCCAGTACTTTATCTCCAAGTACTTAGCACTCCGCGTTGTTACAACGGCCATGTCTGCTGTGACTGGGAAAGACAAAGCTGTGAGTAAACATCTTGAGACTGCACCCCGCTGTGTCTGTGACTTTCTTGCTGCGCCCCTGCACTGGAACACCAGTACCAACTCACTGATAACATCTGCTGCCCTGGAGGGACGGCCCTACCTGTGGATGGCTTACCATCTAGCTGCCTTATCACCAACCCCCTCAGAGGAACTGTAGAGCAGCACGTAAATTAGAATCCCCAAGTCTTGTAACCCGATCCCAAGAAAAAACACTCCTAAACTCCCATCCCCCTTTTGCAACCCCCTTTCCCCTTTTGATTGACCACTCGGGGGCCACGGGCCAGATCATGCCACCGTGACATTTCCAGCAACTACACCGAACAGGGCCCGGTCCCGAGTACCCCACAGCCCCCACAGGGCAAGACACGTCATGTATATCCACATCATCAACATTTAGTTTATATGAGCTACCCAATCAGGAAGATTGTTAAGAATGCATTGAGTGGTCAACTGTCCCAGATCGGCCCACAATAAAACATTTGTGGGGAGTTTCTCGAACATGCCCACTTCCCTCAGCCCCCTCTTGGCACCCCAATCTAGGAAAACCTGGGCCAACAGTAAAGGTTGGTGAAAATCTCCAATCCTGGTGACTGTCAGGGTCATCCCAGGGATAAGGTTTTCAGGGGACATCAATTCAGGGCAGATGAGGGTTTGTTGTTCTTGAGCTGCACATTGATTGTGTTGCACACACAGTGACCAACTGCAAGTTGTCAAAGGCCATCCCAACAGCCCCACCTCCAAAAAGAACAGCTGCACTAGGTCCTT